>JAHXMU010000305.1:70456-123751 GCA_019455685.1 Philornis downsi | reverse complement strand
AATTATTCACATTTTACCGTCAATCTAAATTTTACTGTCTATATAATTTTATTTATAGGATGGTAAATTTTTTCGACGGGTTAATTTATATTCCGTAATAATCTCTTTCAGCTCTATTCGATACTGCTCCGTGGTAGTCGCCATTGATCCCATAAATTCTCGGCTTCAATTTTCTTACCGACCGCACTTTCTTAAATTAAAGTTTATCTGGTAAAGTCCCCCATTTTTTAAAGTTAAGTGAACCTTGTTTTGTTTACAGTAACGAATCGACTTGCAGATTTAATTAGTTTACGTAAAATATCTGCACTGATTGTTTTGAATTCGTCACAGCTCCGGGCGTATGGTCCACAATTTGCTGAAAGTTTTATCAAATCTCATTGGCTGCACAAAATAGAAATTAGTGTGTTGTGCTGTGCGGTATAGCATTCGAAGTGTATTTTAAGTGAATGAACGACCCCGTTTAAATTCATTCAAGCTTTTATTTATTTACTGTTCACATCACTGACACAGATAACATTTTACCTTTGTTAAAGATGATCGCATGGAATCTATAAATTACAATTATATGTACGGTAGTCCCGTGTACTAATTTATCGCTCTACGTCGGCCATATAAGTAATGTTTCAGCATGGACAGAGCAATAGCAGTTTCCTCTGCCTGGCCTAGAATTGTGAATTTTTCAATCGCAGATTTCTAATCGTTCTCTAGTAATTTCGTCTTTACCCTTCTCGTTTCAGCAATTCTACAACGTTCTACAGTAGACGTGGGGCGTATTAAAATACAAGGTGTTGCCACATGTTTGTATTTATGCATGGATCCATGTGGTGCTGTTTATGGCTCGGTAAGTAGACAAACATTAAAATTAGCCTCAACAGCCCCTATTGTCTTAACTGTCATAGTACCATACCGTGATCTAGTTTCAATCGTTAGACCACTGAGTGCAATTTGAAATTAAAGAAATGTCATAAAACTTCAAAAAGATATTCATATGCATATGAAGGACAGGGCTCTAATAAGTAAAAATCCTATTGATGATAATGTGAACAAAGTTCTGTGGCATTTTGGAGATTTTCCATGTCAATCAATGGAAATAGGAGCATAAGCTGTTGAAATCATTTTTTATTTAATTTCTGGGATAGTTTTTCGTTACATGGAGACCACAACTTAATTAAAAATCAATTTCTTTCATGCGGTCGGCTGAAGAAAAAAGAAAACCAAAAAATCCAAGTTATCGTTATCCGATATTGGTTTTGTTTCTATTGGCGGGAAGAACAAATTGAAACACGCTGATAAAGAGGGTCCGCAACAAAACATACGTGGCGCCTTTTAAATTGTGGGTAGCTTTGATAGCCAATATTTCAGCCTCAATAAAATTCTTATTAGGCCAGGAACAGGTCTTAATCAGCTCGCCAGACCAAAGATGAGGAACAATACACGCTTGTGAGAGGTTTTGAGAATGTTTGTAAATCTCAACCACAAAATGGTCAAATATTTTTCACGTGTGTCATGCCATAATAGCACAACAACAAAGACGATGGACACAAAAAGCGATTGAAATAATTTTGACGCCTGTCTGGTGTTTTGGAAGCGTAACAGGAGAGCTGCGTGCGAGCATTTCCGTAAAGTGCTATCGCACTGACAGGATAATGGCGATAATGATGTTGATGCCCAGATTTGTCAGGCAGAACCAAATGAATGACGGGTCACATTAATTATAGATGCTTTTAAATGAATGATAATTGGTAAGATTGTTCAAAATATTTTAGTGTGTGTGGCATTTTGGTTAAACAAGAAAATATAAATTAAACTGACGAAAAGGGTAAAAAAGACCGTGGGCGGTCTATTGTGAGGCTTTTTGGAGGGGTTTCAGTCGACGCTCAATATTTATGAAAGGAATATTATGTGAATGTGGTCGATAATTAACATAACAAACAAAATATTTGGGTTATCGAAAGAAAAACCAACACACACAAAGCACCGACGCTTAATCTACCTTAACTGGCTTAGTTTGCCCAAAATCCTGGCGCCAATATTTCGTACTAACAAAACATATGCGGCAAAAATCATGCAGCATTTAGGTCACGATCCGCCATAAAGCAAAAGTCAACAAGTGCCTGAAGAGCCATGGCATATTAATGTCACTTTAATCTAAATCCGTATGATTTCTCTTCGCAACAGGACACCTTTTTCTGCACGTCATTTTTTCCATTATTTTGTATTTCTCTAAAAACAATAACACATTTCGGCAAAAAAAAGTACAAGCGATGACAAGGGTATGGTCAGCCTATGTTCGAAATGAAATCAAAAGAGAAATCTATATCCTTTGAATGTTCCGCCAAGGACGACGACGTCACTTATCGCCACAGTTTCAAGAGCCACCATGAAAAAGGAAAGGACAAGGGATGATAACATCCCATCATATATATGCTGAGTTGAATCTACGTATAAATGCATGTCCTCTCCTATTGTTTGGTTTTGAGGGCATCAAGAGTGTGTAATTATTGTTTAACAAACACACCACCACTTTAGGGTAGGAACATCTTTTTTTCTACTTCAAAAAAAAAAAAAACAAAAAAAATATCCATTTTTTATTTTTTTTTTATTCTTTGTCTCGAAATCGTCAATTTATTGTTTTGTTTTTGCCGATATTTATTGTCGAACTAAGTGTTAATTTTCATTCCCTTTGTGATCTACCTATTTATGATCTGGTTTACCTCAATCATTTGTAACAATCGTTTAATATAGATATATAACTTTGTTAGTTTTTTGACATGGCATAAAGTTTAGGGTAAAACCATATCCATAGTTCATAAATTATGTAAGAATTAGTAATTTATTGCAATTTATAGAGAGAAACCAAGTTTGTACAGTATAAATTACGCATCTTCATCATAGAATTCTATAATAGATATCACAACAAATTTATGATACTGCTTAATCCTCGTAATTTTTTCAATTTTATGTGTTCGAAAGGAAGGACAAAAAACTGTGCTTAAATCATACAATAGCGAGATCTTAATGAAATAATTGAAATGTCTCAATAAATAACACAAAGGAATAAATTTAGGACGACTTGTACGTTTCGGTATTAAACAGAATGGAAACCAGAAAAAAAAACAATTATTTCCTTTGGTTCCATGGATGAAATATGAAAGGGCTTCACACATTTAACAGAACTTATTATTTGGTGATAATTCCGAAAGTAAGTTTGAGAAGGTTAAACTAAACTTTTCTGTTGTTCGACTAGTATTCGTCAGCACATCGATTTGGCCGTAGTTCAAAAAATGAAAGATGATTGAATCAGGGCCAAAACCCAGAGGAATATGCACCACGGCCGCATGTAATAACCAACGTGACACAATTGAACTCAGTGTTAATGAATCAGAATACGTTATTTCCGATCTACTCCCGCTCTATGAAAAACGAAATTACAATAATGCGAATAACGCGCAGGATACACGAATGGAACTAGATTATTTGTTCACGAAATCTAGTTAAAAAAGAAATTTTGAAAATTATGATTTATAAGTCAATGAAAGTATGTGACTCATTCTGACCAACGTTGAAGTTAAAAATATCAGTCTTTCGAAGAAAATCGTAATTCATCCGACACGATACTTATCGTTATTATAAGTCATAATCGCATACTTGATAAAGAACTCCATGTGCTTCTTTATTTAGCAATTCGAAGCACTGAATTTTTATAGAATTTTGAAAACTTGGTGTACCTGGCGTAGTTTTTATTGCTCTCTTCTTCGCTGTCGATTTTTCGTATATCAATCGTGTTGTCTGAATCATATTGTCCAAATAATTCAGACAACACGATCGCTGTATTTTGATTCGCCTAACCACGTCGCTATTGTCATACAACTCATACGTTTATTATGCATGCGAAGCCGATATTCTTCGTTAACAATGGCGGGCACATAAAGTGTTGTTCTTTCAAAGCGAGCAAAATAAAGCTGTGTTTCGTATAGGTGGATTTTGGTGAGGAATCGTTTTAATTAATTTACTTCCTCAGTCTCCATCACTAACTGCTTGCAAATTTTATTTCTTACTTATCGCCCGTTCCACTGTTACTGATCTTTTCTCAATATTCGGGAGTCCTGCAGTAACATATTTATAGTTTTTGCGCGATAAGATTCTTATCATGATCATATGTGATGAATAAATATATAACAGACATTTTCCCTCGTTGTCATCTCTGCATATTGAAGAGGTCCTATCATAGGCATCGTCCTGTCTAAAGCGTTGTTTGGCTTAAGAACCTTGCGCCCATTCAAGCTATTGCATGAAGACTTATGTTCCCTTGGCGGCTGTGGATGTTATCGTTTTTCCATCACGGGCATCGCAGTCATGTTCATGGCTCAGAGGCCTGTGAGTCGGTTTGCGGCAAAGATTCCAGTTTGCATTTTCATTGGTTTATTACACAAGAATCTTTTTTTCAATAGCTCATGATGTCATCAAAGCTCCTTAAAATGTGTCTAATCATGACAAAGGCGACGGCGATTGAATCTTCAAAAAATTTTAATAATCTATTGTATACGATATTCCTCATATCACATCCTCAAACATTACCGAATAAAAATATCCTTAAAAATGTTGCAAAACTTTACACAATATTTGGGTTTGATTTTTAGGGTCGAATTCGTTTCGAGATTATTTCTGTCAAAGCAAATTTGTTATTATTAATGAAACGCATTATTCAAAAATGTTAGTGTTTTTTTAGGCTGCTGGTTTTGTGGATAATTTTTAAGATTTCCACCGAAATGATATCATTGGGGTCTTTAGCTGCATTTTTTTTATAGGTTGTCACCAATATAAAGAATTCTTTCTATTTATTATGTTCCAAGAGTTTAATGTATGAGAGGCTGATTGGTGGGCGGTTGTCATCGCTTTAGAGCATACGATAACAATATTCAAAATTGCATCAAACTGTTTGGTTGATTTCATGTGTCTTTATCCATAACCACATGTAAATGTCATGTTAATGGCCAAAAGCTGTTCACATGATAAACGAGTGACTTCAGTGATATTCTCACAGTCTGATTTTTTTTTTTTTTTTTTTCTTGCAACAGACATTTTTGAAAGCTCTGGGTATAGATTTCTTTGCAATATCGCAAGATATAAAAGAAACCAAAACGTTTACAATTTCAAAGACGTTCACCTGCACTCACGGTAGGTATCACTATTTCTGTACTCTTTGTTTCAACAAGTGAGCTGTGTCGTCACTGCGTGGCGGTGGCGAAAGAATGAATTAGATGCAGAATGATGCCACCAGCAACAAATTAAATCTTTTTAAAATCGAAATAATCTTTATAGTTTCTTCACTCTCCTTCTCGTCGATCGTCAATTTCAAGTTCATTGCATTTCAAAAGCCAAATACAATTAACAACATTGAACCAATTTTGTTGACAGATAATTAAAATTTTTTGCCGTCTCGTCTCTTAAGAGAAAAAAAAAACGAACAAAACGCGGAACGTGTCTTCATCATCGCTACTGTCCTGATGAGTCTTCCGTCGTCTGGCCAGAAGCAATCACCACAGTAGTGCCGTATTATGAGAGGGGCTGATTATTTCGCCCTGCTGCCTAGCAGAAATAATTACATGCAACGTCCGTTGTGGATTTGTTGTATTCAATTATTTAATTTCTTTCACGAAAACGACTCATTTTCAATGGTTGGTTTTATGTCAAAATATGTGTAATAATGCCAGTTTGTCATAACGTAACAGAGACTATTTTAAAATCACTCCATCGACTAAGAGCGTATCTGTCTAGCAGTTGTCTTCTTGCAGCCTTACAAAGTCGCACATAAATTTACATTCTTGGAAATTAAAATAGTTTTGCTAAATATATTCAAACTAACTGTGTGTAAATATCTCTCGGGCCTTTTTCATTGAGTGTTGTAAATGTGCGAGAACATCATTATCATCATGATGATGATAATGAAGCCAATAATGGACCCACGACTATAAAGAATGCTCCACCACAACCATTTATAGTTCCCAGTTTTTTTTCTTTTATTTTTAAGCCTGATAAAGGGGACGACTATGCTTATTTTATGAACTATAAAGTTGTCAACATTGATTTGACAGATAAAACTGTCAACAAAGCATTTCACGTGTGGCAAAGCAACTTCAGCATTGTGCGTAGCGTTACATCTTATGCAACTCCTATTGCAATGCGACTCTGCCACATGTGAACATTTCGCGCTTATGAATTATAGTTACTGTGGCTGCAGTCTTCACCCCACAACTTTCATACATTGTAAGGTTGGACAGCCAGGCACATAAAACTATTTTTAATTTAGTAGAAATTATTCTTTCATTCTCATGTTTACTTCAATTCATAATTTGCTCTAAACTGCAACTAATTTTTGTAGCAACCATGCATTAAATTAAAAAATTAGGTTCCCATTTTTCTAGGGAAGCGCATGAACTGTCTTATCTTCCTCAGTAGACAAGGCAGATGGGTTCCTCAAATCCTCAGAATGATGTCCCTAAAGAGTCTTTTGGGAAAACATTTGCACAGAGTTTTCCCCCAATTGGCATGTGAACATATTGTGACGGCATTTTAATGTCTTTATACTTTACGCTGGCAGAATTGCAGAGCGACGAGAAGTCATTAAAACTTCAAACTGAAACGCATTTGGTTAATCGTGTGTTTGAAGTTTTTCGTTGACGAATTGATTAATTTGCTGGTGAGAAAAAAATCTTTGCGAAATGTTGAAGTTGTAGGAACATTTCCCGAGATTAGATTATTGGTAATTTGCATACACTGAACAAATATTTTTAAACTAATAAAAGCAAATTCCTCTGCATCTCGTGAATAGGACACGGGCGGGATTTTCATATTCAGTAAGTTTTCTATTCAGTAAGTAAATTAGATTCACTGAAATTTTACTAGGCTTATTGATTTTATTCAATTACTCGACTCGGGCACATCCATTTTACCGCCACTCAAAAAAACATTTCATGCTTGTATTAGGACTTAAACCTACGATCATATGCAAGATAGTCTCCTGTAAAAAGCCGTCATACTACGATTGGTGGAAAGCACTGAAATTCTGAAGTTATTGCTATGATGTAGCAAAATAGATATTCATTACTTTGACTTTATTTAATGATTCGACTTAGGTCAATCGATAACTTGATGCCATTTTCAAAGTAATTCCATTACGTCTCTCCACAGAAACCCTTGTCCCTACCGGCAAAAAAACTGGGACACGATGTTCACAAGCTTCTCTTGAGGCAAATTTCTCACTAGCCAAATTATTCACCTTAGACAAGAACATATGATAGCCTCTTGGTAACAAGTGCGGATTATACGGCGGATATATAAGATTCTTCCAATCAAATTCCAACAGCTTCTGACGAGTAACTATCGACAAGTATAGTGTGGCGTTGTCTTGATACAAAAATATTTCCTCACCTATTGAACAGAGCTGGCAGGTTTTTGACGATTAATTACAATTGTTGTCAATTGAATAGGATTAAGACTTTGCCATATTGAAACAGTTCAAGGTAGGTTACTTCCTACCAATCCCACCAAACTCACAGTTAAGCCTTCCTGGCCATCAATCCCGGCTTGATTACAGTTTACATTAACTTACCGTGATTCAATGAAGACTATTTTCACTCGACATTGTCGTAAGTGATCCACCTTTCACATGATTCATAACTGCGGTGTCAGGACCAAAACCACAATTCACATATTCAGCCATCTGGCTTGCTATTTTTTTGCAAGGCGTATTTTGTCTTTGCTGGTGTCTAACTTTGGCGCGGCCTCAAACAATAATGACTTAAGCAATAACAAAGCTGTATGAATAGTTTTTAAGTACGAAATCTTATCTTTCTACAGCCATCCAGCGTAATCCGATCGCACTGACCCAACGCGATATGCAAAATATTAATCTGAATATAAAATAATAAATAATCTCCTTTTTTTATTATAATAATTAGAAATTATTTTATTTATTATAATAATTAAAAATTATTATAATATTATGATGATTTCTTTTTATTTTGAATTGCCAGTTGTCAACACATGAACTCATTTTCTTGGCAATTTTTGTATTTCCAATGAGAAATGTGCAATAACCTTCTTTTTGCCTTGGAGAAATCCCTAAATTGACATGTTGTTTTCCGAAGTTTTTGAAATTCATTAAAAATAATTGAGAAATAGTGTGATTTAGATTTTTGTTAAATTACGTATGCTGACCACTGTAGCTCTTAGGAATTTTCCGTATTTATTCTACTAACCGGAACTTAAGGTAAAATTATCTATTCATAATTTTACGTGCAAAAATTGTCATCAATATTATTAACTTCATCTACTCGCTTCAGTAGATTTGTTTACGGGTAAATTCGATGAATTTACTCGGCTAATGTAAGCGACGGAAAGACTTGACGACTGGGGCTGTCATTCGCCATCATATACTGTGAATGAAAACGTGAGCATACGCCAAAGTGGACAGACCACATTGGATTGCGGTTGTCGTGGACGGTAAACTGATCCATCGACGTTTAAGTAAAAACAAATTCCATTGTATCCAATTAAACAGGACCAGCAGTTAAATGATGATTCCGAACGGCATTTGGTAGACTTGTCTACTACTGGACTTCTCGGAGTGCTCGTCAGACATGTCGAGGTGACCACCTCTCTGATAATGATATGTGATTGCATCGGTCTCGTGCAGACGATCATGCGAAATATACCAAACTATTTTATTTTTTCATACGAAACCCATACCTATTTTGGTAGTATTTAATACCCATGCCCACCGCCAGGGTGAGCTGTTACAAATGTATGTAAATTTTTCACGATTTCTTCCCATTTTTATCAAACGCTACCTTATGTGGTTCTTAATCGAGAAACAAATGGTACAAGTAGCACAGAAACTCTGACAAAATACCATATTTCAAAATTTGGATTCTTTAACGGGTGCCGCATCAAATGCTATGTAATAAGAAATTCAAAGAACCTTTTTTTAATCAATGTATTTTATTTACTGCATAGAAAATTCATTTTTATTTTATATAACTAATTTGTTTTGAAGATGACAGACCGTAAATAATCCCCATGCTCATTCACGCCTATGCCGCACAAAATTAATCATTGTGGGATCGCCACAATTATTGTTTTAATGGACTGATTCAATTCAATCAAATTCCTTAGTTTCGTTTTGTATACCTCTTGCTTGACACAACCCCATAAAAAATCTGGTCGGGTGACCTTGGGGCCCAACGTAAGGTGATTTTCTGGATATTAATTTGTTTGGAAATTTTCGTTTGAGCTCCGCCATAACCGGCTTGGCTATGTCTGCAGCTGGTCCATGTTACTGAAACCATATGTTGTTGAAACGGATACGTCTGCGCAGTTCTGGGTAAAAAATTCTTTAAATAACGGTCCCCATTGACAGTTGACAGTAGCACGATTCGTGCTCCAACCTGTGCTAGAGAGGTCCACAATTAGGGTGGTCCTCCACAAACGTTATATCTATTAAACACCGCTGTATAAAAGAAATTTTTTGGAAAAGTATAAGTTCTATAAAAGTTAAATTTGGTCCTTCTACGAGTATATTTTTTCCTGTTGCACTAATTTGTCACAATTGTGACACATAGGAGCCGTAACTTCTCAGACGATATACCGATTCATAGTGAGAGTAGCTCGATTGTCAAAAACGCTTCTTTATCACCTACAATTAGGGTGACTACATAAAAAGTATAAGCTTTTAATGAATAACAGATAGAGTTATTGAATTCAACTCAAGTGCCGCAAAGTTCTCTCCTACTTGACCTATTTCTCCTATTTGTAGCATCTACGACCCATACTGTAGAGGATGTTGTACAGACTTAGAATCCTGAGAAGTAGGATTTTCAGAAACGCTCATTCATTGAGTTCATATAAATTCCTCTTTTCTAATGGACATTTTTTAGTGTATTGCAGTAACCACGACCATAATTCGGGCGGTCCCTTAAACAATTATGTGCGGTGAAGTGATCCTTTCTAGTGCTTATACATACTAAAGTATAATACTTTCCATCGATACGAAATATTTGCGCCGCTGGAAGACAAACACGATGAAGAGACATTTTTTTAATATGTAGAAGAAATGTGATCTTGGCGTCGGGTGTTGGCGACATTTTTTTCGATATGTCAGGCATAATTCAAATCGACAATTCACAAGTCAAGAAATCTAATAAAACTTTCTGAAACTGGCTTTCGGCGCCCTCATTAAACATAAAATGCCTTTCTGTGAGTTTAAAAATGGAACGTTTTTAATTTCACTGAATGTTAGAATCTATTCCATACTCCATTTGGTGCATGGAAGTGTATTTGATTTTATTTTGTTCTTTGCTGGTCTGGCCATGATCTTAAAATTATTCTGCTGATGTAAAATTATGTAGATATTTCCATTGTTATTGATTTTTTCGTTTTTCGACAAAGGATTCTTATCTTAATAGAAAAATCTCCGCTAACACGACTACTACTTGTGATATTGATATCGTTACAATTCTCATACTCATTGTTTGGCCTCCGTTGCCTAAATATTCTACCTGTCAATATGTCACATAAACTTACATAGTTTATTGACTGCTCACACCTATTTTGACATAATTTATCCATCGTTTTGTTTTAGTTTTGCCATGATATCGATGGCGCCTTAGATATGGCAACATCCTGTGATAATGATGGGGCGTCTATCTTTAGGCATCTGTGTGATGTCAAGTGGTGAGTGGATGACAATTAAAGAGAACCGACAAGGATTTGAAAGTAATGAAAACCAGAAAAGGTTACTCTAACAGGAATTCAAATGGCAATAATCGCTATCATTGTTTTTGTATATCGTCAGATGATCTTCTTTTGATGAGTTTCTATTGATAGACGGTTTGGTGTAATATCTCGCGGTTCACGTTAAAAGTGTGAGAGGGTAAGAGAGAGAGAGAGAGAGAGATAGAGTGAGAGACAGATAGAGAGTGAAATTAATACACCGTGATATTTCCAAGACGTTAATAATTATTCTTATATATGTACGTAATTTAGTAAGTTTAAATTTTGTATTAAAGATGGATTGAAACAACCGAAATTTTCCGACACGTAAAATTGTTTGCCGTTCTCTCCTGTTTTTATGATTTTCGTTTTGCATGAGCTATTAGCTTATAGCTGCAATGTACTTGTTTCCTAGTTTGAAATTAAACATGACCTGGAAAATATGGGGGTTCAACCTCGCTAATATTACGTTTTACATTTTCATGTCAAAAATATACCATACTTAGGTGATTTCATCCGTGTATCGGGTATCAGCATCACAAATACTTACAAGCCAACCATATTAATCGTCAAGGATATATTTGATACAAAATTTTCCTTTAAAACATTTTGTATAAATATCTTCCGTTTTTAATACAGCAATGTAATATAAAAAACATATGTTATCTACTTCACCTTTATCCACGTACAAAAACGCCAGTGAAAACTAGATGGCAGATTTTCCTAATTTCATTTCAGAACTCTGAATTGTCAATGAAACTTTGAAGTGTTTATACCGGAAATAATAATTTAGTCAATTTTAGACAATAGATTTAGACAATAATATTTGCCACACTATAGATTTATTATAAATAAAAACAAGTGGCGGAACATTAGCTTCTATGTTTGCAAAGATTTCATAAAGCTAGATCTGCTACGGGATTGAGATTGGAAATCAACGCTTCCCTATTTAGTAAAATGTAATTCAGCTGTTTGTTTCTGTTGCCTGATCGCCTGTTGAAAGTGCCACTACCATTGCGAACGCAGCTTTAAAAACATACATATCGAAAAGCGCAACTTTAATTTTTGAACCTTCAGCCGAAGGAATAAAGGTATAGATCATTTGGAACGGCAAGAATGTAACAGCCAGAAGGAGGCCTTTAAAGCGTCAGGTAGGTATCTTTTTGGCAAGTGTGCTTCATGATTTTTTAATATCGATTGAGTGACGTCTGTTTGTTTGGCTATCTGTCCGATATATAAACTGTTGAAAATCACTATTAAATATCTAAAAATTTGACACAGCTCAGTAGTAGCTGAAGATTATAAATGGATTATATCGACTTACTAATTCTGGTACCACTCATACAAATTGACGGATTTTCTGAAATTTAGTTTTTTCGCTTTAACTCCTAATTCGTTGACTGCAACAACCCAAATTGTTGCTCGTTATACTGGTTCATAATGCTTGAAAGAATTTGAAAATTTAGAACCCGTTTTAACCGGTATATCTCTAGGTTCATACCTTAGGTGCAGTTGCACTCAAATTAGTTAAATTTGGTACACGTTATGAAATAAATTTCCATAAAGAAATTGGACAGCGTTTGTCACATCCATTCAAGCGACTTCTATACAGTTTGATCGATTTTCTGAAAAACAAGTTTTTTCTGAAATTCCTAATTTGTAGACTGAGATAACTTAACTTCTTTATAGCATTGCTGGATAATGCTTGCTTAATTTTGAAAGAAATTGAACGGTTAACCAGCCCTTTTACTTCCAATACAAATGATCGATTTAATCCACATAATCATAGGTTCATAACTTTTTTTCAGTCCACTTTGGTCCACAATAAGTATTTGCTAAATTTTTTTTGCACCTATAATTTCAAGTTCGTATTTTTTTGTTCACCATATCGTTTCGTAATGTTCGGTACAACTTGTGAAGAATCGACCAAGTAATAGCTACCATTATGGTACCTTCCACACAAATGACCTGTTTACCCCATATATTCCTATCATTTAAGACGGAAGGAAGACGGAGGAAGATAATTTATTTTGATTTTTGTCCATTTCTTTCTAATGCGTTCAATGATTTCTAATGTTTGATAAAACTTGAGAAAAAGGGGGCCATGTAACCACGCCTCTTCTAGCACCTCCCATGCAAGTGGCCAATTCAATCCATATATTCTTAGTTTCTTTGTCTTTAAGCACTTGCGGTGAATTCAGTTAAATTCGGTGCACATCGTGCGTTTGATGAAGTAAGTGCTAAGTGCGCTTGTTGTATCTCCTATGCAAATTGACCGATTAACAATTTTTTTTTGCCCCCTGCTATAGCTAATACGAAGACTGCAGTATTTTAAATATTTGTTAATTGTGTTGCGCTACAATGATTGGTAAAATTAAAAAAAAAAAAATAATAAATATCTACGCCCTTCCTAATACCTTCCATGCAATTTACACAAGCGATTCAATTCAATTTTATTCATCCAATATTTTGCTCTACAGAAAATGTGTATGAAAGTGGTTAGTGAGGTCAAATCACACGATTTTTACAGCAAATAACTCTTATAATTTCATAAAATTACTTTGCAAAATTATGAAAACAATGGCAGGGGAGAAAAGGGGGAACAACCTTTATATGATTACAATTATAGAAAGAGGTTTATGAAAAGTTTTATGGTTATAATATGGTTATTAATAAAAATGATCAGTTATAAGACAAAAAATTGTAATTTGATACATTTCTGGAGGTATTAAACCTTTCATTCAATTGTGTTAAATTCAATATAATTTATAATGCATCAAGAATTCTGTAAACTTAGTTCAGCAAATGATAATGAACTGTTTTGTACCACAAATTGGCCGATTTGGCAGAAATCTGTGGGTCTTCTACACATGCGAAGCGGAAAATTTAAGAACGTTATAATTTTCCTTTTTTTGTGTTGAAATTGAGAATATAAAAATCTAGCGATGTACCACACCTCTCCTGGCCCCGCTCACATTTTTGACACAACGCAAAAGGCCATTCACCTGACTGAAATTTCTGTACTGTTTCTTTTCAATCTTGAAATTCTGTAAAACTATTGCAATTGGTTGTCTGTTAAAGCTTTTTGATTTCTACTACAGTACAAAAATCCTATACAAAATATATTTTTTATAGATTTGAAAAAATTTAAGTTTTGAGATTTGCTTCAATTTCTTACCAATTTGGACAGAATCTTGTTAAAACTAAGAACTGAGAACATCCCAGGCCATTACAGCTGCAGTGCATAGGAATACGTTTTAGTTCTTATGATATCATTCAAACTAATATGTGTGGCAAAGAATCTGTTGCGGCAAGCAAATATGCCCTGCTATCCTTAATTTTGTAGCTAGAAAACATTTTGTTTCTTTTGATTGATGCAAAAAATAATTGTAGAATAAAATAAATTAATTCACAAGGCATTAAAAAACAATCTAAAGAATTGAATGGAAACGGTAAATTATTAGAAAATGTGATTAAACCATAACGACCAAAGTTGCATGATATGAAGATGGATTCGACTAATGAGCGCGACCTCATTTGTAGATGCAATTACGACTCGACTGTCGTATCGGTTTGGGTGGGATACGTTTTAAATATAAAATACATATATGAATGGAATTCTGGCACTTTAACCGATTTCTCTATCGCTCATTGTCTCGTAATAGTTTTGAAAAGTAAATTGAGCCAAAAATTGGTTTTCATCAACCATTCACTCCCCAAAATCCCGTCAGAAGCTAACACTTGTGAAATGTATTCCTGATAGCGTTCACAGAGATTATGCAATATTGGAATATAAACCTTCTAATTGATTCGTATTGTAACTATCGTACGATTTACACTCTCGATAACGAGTCACTGCAAGCAATTCATACAAGATTTTCTTTATTATTTCCGCTTTATTGGCCCCCTTATTTTGTATATCGATACATGTATTGTCGATAACACGATTAGAAAAAGAAAACCATACAACAAAATCTATGTCAATTGTTAAATGAAATCTGTTTATTTTCGAACAAATCATTATAGAAAGTATCTATTTTCATTTAATGTCTCTGTTTTTCTTCTCTTGGTTGGTTAGCATAATCTCGTACGATGGTTCGAGGGGCAAACCAAACACAAATGCACTTTATAGTTGGCGCAGTGCCCGCAGTGCCCGCACTGCCTGTCTTTCTGTTTGTCATGCCTTTGGCTGGGTTGGTTTTTCCTTTATGCGAATCCACAATTCTGCATTGGGTCATAATTCAGGCGATAACTATAAAAGTAGTTGATTTTGGCAAGCATTGTGAAGCCGTTTTGATTATGGGCCTAAATTGCTATTTTATTTGTAACGAAAAAATGTAGACTAATTTTGACGTGAAATTTCATTGGAAAAGTCAAAGTGACCAAGTTTATGGTCTCCGCCAGTGGACAGAGAAAATGTCGACAGTGGACTATCGTTGTAGAAGAAAGTCAGGCGTAAAATTAGGTATGGATTGAAAATATGCAATTTAATTTTATGTTTATTTATTTGGTTGTGGAGACTGGAAATTGGAATACAATGCTCAAATTAAAAATTTTGAAAAACATTAACTTAAGTAAGTCCAACAAAAGAGGAAATCACGTGCCAGCATACTTTCTTTGCAATATTTTGGTATGCTTTCTGTTACATCTGTTTGAAATATGGAAATATTGACTTTTTACTAGAATTTGTTGAAAACAGAACGTTTTTATATATGCAATGAAACTGAAATGCCAAGATGTATACCTTCATTCTTTCGAGTGTAGGTATAATAATGCGAGTATGTGCTTTCATCATCATCGTTATAGTGTTTATGAAATGGAATATTCGTTAAAATAATGAAGTTTTCCATCAAAAAGCCATCAATGAGTAAAGTTATTTCTATTATAAAACGAGTTCATAAATATTCACAAGTACTCGTATTCACCAATGAATGTTTGAAAATCGTGATAACTTTTTCGAAAAGATTTTTTCCTTTTTTGTGGAAGATTTTTTTGCCATCGATTGATTGATTTACTTGTATCTATCAATATCGTCTTCTTTCAACTCTGCATATTTGATTCATCGTATCTTCAATTTTTTCGATAGGTTTAACTCTCTGAGCGATCAAATAGCTACGATCCCTATCAAAACGAAATATGATTTTTGTCACTTTGATCTGATTTGCGCACCTGCCTCGACGGAAAACTAAAGGTGCATAAATTGTACGAATTCCTGAAACAAATATGCAGCAGCTGCTTTGACACAATGTTAAATATGTTTTGGGTGGTCTTAATGCCAAAACAAGAAGGGAATGTGTTTTTGGGATACATTTAAAAAAAATAATTCATCATGACAATGCCCTCGATAACGGATACATATTAGCGCTCAGTGATAGAGCAAAACAATAAATTGCTAGAAGAAAGCATAAGCAAAGCATAAGCGTAAGAAAACATGACTCCAAGCTTTTAAGAAAATGTTTTATGCAAGCCTTCAAAATATGATTGTGTCCTCGGTTCGCTGCTTTCTGGTTTTAAACCCATTACCTCCCATAGCTTTCCTTCAGGTTTGGATACAAAAAATTGTCGCAAGTTGTCGGTGCGGTGTGAGCATTACCTTGATGGAAGTGCAGTTTATTTTCTTCCAATGATTCGAATGTTTTTCCTTTAAAATGTCGTTGGAACGGTCCAATAGGGTTACCTATTACACACCATTAATCTTTCCTTCAACAAAATGTTAGGTGTTGGATTACTTTTCCTGTAGGGCCTCAGTCTTTTTGAGCCTGGTTCACACGATGAAGTCGGTTGTTTATTGATGATTTCTTCATCTAAGAGAATATAGCAATGTATCCAAGTTCCGTTCATAACAACTAATAGCAGCGAAATCTCAAGCGGATTAAATTGAAACTCTAAGCGTCGTTTTAAAAACATTACAAGCAAACGCAACGTCCACTTTACTGAAAACTTTTTATACCCTAACCCGAAGTATATACATTCATTCATAGTTTGATACGGCAAAAATTAACACCCAGGAGAAAGCGTTTTATAGTTGTTTCCTTGTGTCTTCTAACTCGCCACGTTGATCCGAATATTATTGTTTTTACATGTTTTAATTAGTTGCACTAAGTTTAGTCAAATCTGGTGCATGTTAAGCTTTTAGCAAAGTAAAGCCTCAAAGTGAAAATGGATTGCATTGCTATACTCCTTCTGATAGCATCCATACAAATTCAGTCTTTTTTCTGCATAACAACAACCAAGATTTTGGCAATATCCATACAAACAGTTGATTCATTCTATCGGTTTGCTTATAGGTATATCTTACTACGAATTTTAATGAATTCAGTCAAATTAGCCACACATCATGCGCTTAATAAATTTAGTTCTGAGAATGAAAATTGACTGAAAAGTTGCCCGATTTACCGATAACTAATTTTTACAGTGTAATTTATAATTCGTAGTGTTTAGTAAACCAAAATTTCTGTCAATTTCATAACATTGTAATACTTGATAAAATGTGCACAATTGGCAGCATTACACCGTTCTTTCTGGTACCTCCAAATTTCCTTATTTAAGGCATTAGGAGAAAGCAAATGCATATTTTCCTTTTTTTTTGTGTGTGTGTGTGTTGAAATGGAGAATATACAAATTTAGGGACGTACCATGCCCGTTTTGGCTCCCCCACTGTTTTGCTACAATTGAAATTGTTGTACTGTTTATTATTAATCTTGAAAATTTGTAAAACTATTCCAATTGGGTTTTTGTCAGGGCTTTTCGATTTCTACTACCACACAAAAATCCCATGAAAAATTCCATCCAAAAATCTAAAAATTCCAAAAATTCTATTTTTAGACTCACTCAACGGGACCCACAATTTAACGACGATTTCAAATATCACAGTTTGAGAACCATTTACAAGACTTGTCGCTTACTGCTCGAAGTTTTCGTCGGGCACATTGAGATGACCGTCACTCAAATAATGATAGGTGGCTGTATGCAGGATTGAACCCGCGATCATGCGAACGATAGTCGCTTGTATGCTAGTACGTTCGCCTCACTGAAATTTCTGTACAGATTAATTCTAATTTGTTTTTAAGCAGAGTTTATGTCTTTGAATCGATTTATGTCTTTGATCGAGTTTATGTCTTTGAATCGACTTCAGCAAAGATTTTTGGCATAATAACTCTAATTGGATATTTGATCACACCTAAATGCTTTTGCTTGGTTTAAAATCTTGAAATTTCCACTTGCAAAAACTCACAAACTCTCTTGACATGCATTTAAAGAAGTAATAGAATTGGATTGGAGTAATATCATGTGATTTATATAGGGTGATTTTCTAAGATTTAAGTTTTCACGTTAGCAGCGCTGGTTGGTAATGACGTTCAAACGTCATCTGTCAAAGTGAAGAGTGTACAGTATACTCTGCCATTTCATCATGGAAAGACTAACAAACGAGCCACGATTGCAAATCGTTGAAATTTGTTATCAAAATTCGTGCTCTGTGACAAATGTGCATCGTTTGATACGACCATTTTATGGTCGTCATAATCGGCCTGCTGAATCAACAATTCGTGCTGTTATCTCCAAATTTCGCACGAAATTTACTTTGCTGGACATAAAACCATCGACTCGCATGCGTAGAGTGCGTACCGAATCACAACGAATATTTTTCGCCCCTATTAGCTGAGTTGAATTTGGTTGACATGTAGTTTCATCAGGATGGTGCAACATGCCACACTGCTCGTGAAACAATGGATGTGTTAAGAGATGAATTTGATAAGCAGCTTATCTCTCGATTTGGCCGTGTGAGTTGGTCCCGAAGATCTTGCGATTTAAAGCCTCTTGATTATTTCTTGTGAAGTTATGTCAAGTCGTTAGTCTATGTGGAGAAGTCGAACACTATGGAAGTCTTACAGGATAACATAACACGCATTATTTGTGGAATACAGGCCGAAATGCTCGAAAAAGTCACGAAAAATTGGACCTTCCGAACGGACATTTTCAGACCGAGGCGCTTCTTCACATTTACATGAAATTATCTTTAAAAATTAAATGGCAAAGACCAATTTATCGATTCCGATGAAATTTTGAATATATGATGCAAATTTGAGTGTTTTATTCGATTTTCAAAAAAACTGCGATTAAGAAATCACCCTATATTATTTTATTATGTGATGTCAATATTTGAATTTTCGAGCGGTTCAATAAATTTGATGCATTTTTGCGAAAATGGGTCTGGGTCAATCTAACGAGTTCGTAAATATATGACACTGTTATAACATGGCGTATTATGATATCTAGAATCTAACACATACCCCTCAATTCGTTACTGTTTTCCTGTATCAGATATCATAGATCCCTCTCGGAATGGAAGGGGGTATTAAAGTATTCAAAAATATTAATTTATTTTCGATACAGAGCTGCAATCTCTTAAATGTCGCAAATCGAAGTGCACTTTAACTTTAACGGCGATTTCTACTTCTGCCTATAAAAGAAATTTGTACTACAAAGTAAAGGGTTATCTATTTAGTGGTTTCAAAAACCGCCGATATGGCAAAGCTATCAGCTATTAAATACCTATCATCAGAAGTGTTATTTATTTGGTAAAAGGTTTGTCATTTACGAATATGTGGTAGTATGAACTGTTGTATATGAACTTACTCCATAAGTGGTGATTCAAATGTGATTCATCACGACGGATGTTCGCTTTATTGCATGAGAAGTTTCCAGAAAGCGTAATTTCACGTTTTGACTACGTCAATTAGCCACCAAGATCATGGGATTTGACGCCATTAGACTTTTTTTTGTGGTTCTATGTCAAAGACCGTGTTTTCGCGGATAATCTCCAAATGTACTGCCCGAAATGTGGGAAGAAGTGGTCGAAAACTACCTTAATAGGATCCACTGCTGCAACCAATCCACAGGCAGTCATTCAAATGGCATTGTATTTCATCATGGTAAGGTCCAGGCTTTACAATGAAATAAAAGTTCATTGAAATCATAGCTTTGTGTATGTTTTATTTGCATACACTATGCAACTATTGCTAACTATAAGCCGTTCTCGTAGTTATACCTAACTACATCAGGCGTATTAATTGGAAAATTTAAATTTTTTTACAACTATTTTGAATTATGAACTTTAGAGCAAAAACTCACTTAGTTTCTTCTATTTTTCCTTGAAATATTTTGCCAAATTGAGTTATTTACACAAATCACACTATGAAAATATACTTTGCGTCAGAATTTTAAACGCAACGTCATAACATATTTGTGTTTGTTTAACTTAAACTGTTGTCATACGTTTTGCCTAATTTTTTTTCTTTGTGTGCTGAAAAATGCAGTTTTCTTTTCAATAAAAATCGATCGTATTTATTTATTTGCGTTTTGTTTTTGTTCATTTTCACTGGGTGTGAAATTTTGCCAAAAACCAGCCAGAAAAAAAAACGATAGTCTTTGATTTTGTCGCGATATTTCAGTTGTTTTCCTGAGGTTTTTCCTTTGCCACCGATGATGTGACATGCGACGACAGAATTGGTTCATTCGAGACAGAACGCGTCTATATTTACCTCACGTAGAACTTCCCCCTTTGACTGTTGTTTGCTCTGCTGTTGCGTTATTTTGCTAAAAACACACTAAAAGAAAAAAAAATAATGTTTTCTCTAATGAGTTACCAAAAATACATTTTGGTGTTGAATAATTTTAATTTGATTTAGATTGGAAGGAAGAATTGCAAACGCGAAAAAAAAACAAAAACAGAAAAATCTCAAGAGAATTGACCTCTTATGCATCAGGGGCGTTGCGGCCTAGGTGGTTGAAAGGGTAAAATAAGAGGCGCCAATGATTGCAAATGAAAACCTAAACGATTCTATTGATTCTATTCTATTGCAAAGACAAAATTAAAGAAAGAAAAAAAAAACATCTAAAAGTGAAAATAGAAAATTTTTCCAATTATGAACTCTGTCATCCTTGAATCCTAACTAATTATCACCTTTTGTTTTTGGCGTTGCACCAAAATAGATACTGTCATATGTCTAGACTTTTGCCGACATAATTTTGTTAACAAATATTCTGAATATGTTGTATCCAACTTGTAAACGTTAGGAATCTTTAAAGTTTTTTTTTTTGTATTTTCCGTTATTTCTAAGTAGTTGTGTAATTTGGCAGAAATTACGTGTCTTTCAAAAGAAAGAAAAGTTCGATGGCTTTTGTTGAATTTTTCGACTTTGGCCCCAAATATAGGAAAATAATTGAATGAATTTGTTGCCAATTTCAAAACGTTTTTTTTTTTTGAACATGTTTCAAAGACAATTGTCTAGACTTTTATTATTTTTAGAATTGCTATTATTTTAGAAATTGTATGAATTTAAAATTATCCACAAAATAAATAATAATATTAAAAAACATTCTTCTTTGCTTAAATGATGTCTAGAATATACATTCTTATCTGTCATACGCTATGTGTAGGAAATATTCCTAAAGACTTTGGTCTCTTCAATTTCTTCTCCCGTTTGTCGTATTAAGTTTTGATAGTAATTTATAAAGTCTTGTCCTTTTATCGGCGTTTTGATCGTCTGCTTGTGCGCTGCCCTTCAGGTTCGTTGCCGAACATTTTTAATGCTGGAGCATTAATTGTATTTTGATACACTTGATCCCATCGATGTCACCGCGAATCCAAAGTAGCTGAATTCAACCACCAAAATTTTAGTTGTCAACTAATCTTAAATTAGTAGACTTTTTGTTTATGGAAACAAACAATCCTCATTTACATTTCAGAAGTCCTCTTCACTGCATGAGAAGGCTGCAGTAACATTTCGCTGTTTTCAGCCAATAACGTCCATGTTATCGGTATATACAAATAACATGTGGTTTTTGATAAAGATGGTGCCAGTCGTGTTAACTACGGCATTCTTCATAGTCATCTTCAACAGTATGTCGAAGAGATTGCAAAATGGGTTGTCGCCCAAAACCGCGTTTGATTTAAAATCGCTCACTAGGAATTGTGCCTATTTTGTTCTTGTGCCAGTTGTTGTTGATCAATCATCAGATTAATCATCAGGGATGCACAATTTAGGTGAATCGTATCTTCAACAACTCTGTCGGCAGAAATGTATTAACTGATCGAGCATAGTACACACAGTTCATAACATTAATAAAATTGTACGTCATAATAATGAAGGTTGGGAAGAAGTTGGAAAAAGTTTGCGATTAAGAAGTTAAAGAAACAGAAAGTTGACTAACATTTTGAATAGGCGATGTAATCTGTTTTCTTTTAGTTGTATTTTGTTTCTTTGTCACCTTTTTTATGAAAGTTTTTTGACATATATCTGATTGATATTTTTTGATATTTTTGTTCTTTCATCGGTTTCAAGATAATTTTTCTCACATTTTGCGCTGCAAATACCATTTTGTGTGGGGATCACTGAAATGACTTGCGAGTGGTACACTGCATGGCAGAATATTTACGACGGTCAATGTCGACCATTGAAGTTAACATCGTTAAAGAGAAGTAAATGTTGACTGGAAATCGTCACTTAAGTTTGAGGGAGATAGCCGCTAAACATTGTTCATTGTATTCAAATATCTTTTTTTAAACAATGTCTTTTATTTATTGTTTTTTTTTTTTTATTGTAAAGAAAATTCAATTTTATTTTATAAACTGATTGGTTTTGAAGATGATAGACCGTAAATTACCTCCATGCTCATTCACGGCACCTGATCAGAAAATTATTCATTGCGGCCTGAAGGGTTGAAGCCGGGATCGCCTCAATTATTGTTTTAAAGGAGTGATTCAATTTAGTCAAATTCCTTGGCTTCGTCTTGTACACCTCATACTTGACATAAATCTATAAATAATCTGGTGCAGTCAGGTGAAAGTTCAGTTTCTGGTTATTAATTTGTTAGGGAGTTTACAAAAATCTCCTTCAATGTCTTTAAATATCGGTTCCCATTGACATTGTGTTTGTAGCACAATTTGTCCGGCAATCTATTTGTGAATTTTGTATCATTTTACACTATCGTTTAGTTATGAAATGTTTTGCCAATCGGCAAATTTCCAAAGACCTGAATGTCCTTCAAAAATTGATTAAAAGTGGAACCAATCGTGGCTGACGTGCAAACCAGTAAACTAGCTTTGGAATGTCACTTTCCAACTGAGCCGAAACTGAAAACACCACGTCAAAGTTGATTAAAAGACAAGATAATGTTGACTATTTTTTATTATCGCGGTGCTTTGTACTTGAAACCCTTCCCAGGAGTTCAGACGGTAAATAAAGAATGTTATGCGACCCTTTAGAGAACAAATTAGTCGAAAAAGGCCACATTTTGTGGAAAGAAAACACATGGATTTTGCACTACGACAACACATCATCTCATAAGGATATCATTGTGAATATATTTTTGACCAAAAACTCAATAAATATAATCGGGCATTTAAATCCAGTATTTAAACAAATTCATTAGTGAATTTAATTAAGCACTTTGAACCACTCGTTTACAATTAACAGAAACATAAAAGAGAGAACTGAGGACTTTTTGGCAAAAATTAATTTGAAAAAAATTTTGATGATTATTATTTGATGATAATTTGTTCGATGCAGTAAATGTATTACTACGGGAAGTGTCTACTTTAAAGACTATGCAACAAACTTAAATGAATAACTAGCATTGGCTTTAAGTTCTGAATTGTTCTCAATGATCGTCCTTGTGCGACCTGAGAGAATTCCCTCGAAATGTTTTCTCTTAGAGATAATATTATTGCCACATGCATCCAATCTTTGTGTTATTCCATTTAAACTGATGAGCAAAAAAAAGTCAATTAAATTTAGTTTTTCCACTGTGAGTCTGCAGTAAATATATTTAATCGATTTCGTTAAAAAATTTCATGACTGAATGTTATGATTTTATGAATGTGATAATTATCAATTTCCATTTATTGTATTTTATGCAAACAACGGGAGATAATAATAATTCCCACTAAATTGATGTGAGCTGAAGAAATATGTTATTGAAATTATCTGGGGAAATAAAAAGACAACTGGATTTTGGGTAATCGCTGTAGACTCAAAGACATCTGAAGAAAATTCGCCGAAATTTTAATAGTTTATATGGCAATTGAATTTCTTTATTCTTTAGGTTTAAATTACCAATTATGAATATTCCTAGTGGGAGTCATGTTATTAGTGGGAACGCATGCTGATTTGGACAGGCACCATACATTTTGCCATAGAACATGGGTTAAACCAACTGACGGAAAGACATCTGTTAGAAATATTAGTATGTAATGCAAACAGGGCAACTGTAGCATATTTGTATTAATTAATTGGTAAAGGTTCAGACAAACTTCTTAAAATGTGACACAGCCTAATAAATGGTCAAATTGCATCCGAGGGTTTTAAATGAGCTATATCGACCTGCCACTATGGCACCATTCATGCAAATTGATTGGTTTTCTAAAATTCAATGTACTCCTAGTAACTCCTCTTTCGAAGACCTTTAGTAAACTTAGTTCGGTTTAAGGAAATGGACTGCGTGGATTTTATAAAGTCCTAAATTTGCTTTTTTTCATTGTATTTCAATTCGTAGCATTTTTTGATTAGAACTCAGCTTCTCTCCACATCCTTTTCTGCACTCCCCGCGCTTTTGCGCAACAGATCTGATCTACCAAAATCTTAACCGATATTTTCTATCATACTACTTATGAGATGAGCGCTTTACACGCTAAGTTTGGGAAATTTTACAACCTTTTTACTAATTGAGTGAGTGCTACGGTGACAACAGTTTGTGCAAAAAATACTGGTTTAAATACGTGCAGTTGAATTTGAGAACATCGACTCGCCATCTTTCCTGATAATTGAAAATTTCATCCATCAACTTAACGTCAATTTTGTGTAAATACCTCGGATTATTTCGACAGTGTGCACTACATAGCTGTAATTGTCGACATTTTGTGGATTGAAATTGAAATAAAATAATATAAATTTGGGTTACGCCTACCAAACAAAGAAGACACAAAAAAGTTATGAAAGATTTTCTTTATTTTCAGCATAATCTCCTCTTAGCTCGATACACTTTTTCCAGCGATATGCAATAGCTTTTATATCTGTTTATAGCAAAAACTGTCAAACTCCTTAAAATAATCATTAGCTATTGGCGATAAAACAGCGCTAAACACTCTACCGAAACATCTTTACTACGCTGTTTCCGCTTTATTGAAAGCAATCGTGGCGACCATCTTGCACACAACTTTATCATCTTCAAATCTTTGGTCAATATACGATGTATATCACTTGTTGAAATGCCTATCATTTCAGCAAGCTCACACACTTTCGGCCCACGATCATCCAATACCATTTTGTGAATTTTTTTAACCGTGTCTTGCGTGGACAGCTCAATTGAACATCACTACGGTGTTCGCCTTGGCAGCTCGCTGCTACTCAATATTTCACAGTCGTAAACGAAGGCGCAGACTTTCCCAAAGTAGAATGTAGCTCGGCTTTAAAATTGGATGGACTGAGACCTTTCAAATTGAAATGCTGAATTACATAACGTTTACTTTTGGTGGCTCAAATAAAAATTCTAAACAACATGGCGTCTTGAAACTTAAAACATATGTTTTATAAGGTTGCCACTTTTCAGCAAAATAATTTTCGTAAGTTCGTTAGCAACATTATATGTTGATGTTGTTCAGATCCTTAAAGAGAATGCCGTTCGAAACATTCGTGAGATAGATACAAAAAAAAAAAACGTCAGAATGACAGAATGCAAAGACAACTGAAAGTACATTACTTAATGGTCGACAAGTAATGGAAGATATATGATAACATGTGCCGGTGAAACCACAATATAATCAAGAGCTATAAGAAAAAGTACAGCTAATGGAAGCGATTCAGGCAATAAAAAGGAGTCGTCAAATAGACGCTCTTAAAAACTCATATTCATATGTATTTGAATAGCGGTATACAAATTCAACTGCCCTTGCATTCTATGGATAGGATATGGTAGAGCTATCTGCATTCAGTGAGTCTACACGCGGTTTTATCTCACGGGGAATCTAATCCACGATCATGAGAACGGTGGTCAGGTGTGGTGATCATCCTGCCACTATTAACTCTGCTATGAACAGATATGATACAGATTGCACAGCTCAAATAGGATGATGATCTCAATTGTTTTTTCCTTTTGATTTCTATTACTTTTAGCATTTTAGAAAAATTTCACATACTAACATTATTTTGTTTAGTTCTCATTTTACGTTTCATGTCTCACCCTCTCCTCTACGTTTTATGATTTGACACTAAACAAAAAACAAACATTAAAAAATAACCAAATAACTTACTATAGCCTCTCGTTACAGAAAGACTTCACTGACGACTGTGTCTTCAACGAAAACATGGAGCAGCACAACTACAACACCTATTCCTCCACCTACAATTCGAATGCGCGGCGTAAGTACTACTTGGCCCTCAATCGGCATGGCGAGCCGCGCAAGCTGCAAATACCGCCCACCCGATCGCTGGGCAAACTGGCAACGTATACGAATGCCATCACCGAAACGGTGCCGCAAGAACGTGTCGAACAGCTGATTGCAAAGAATTTCGGGGCGAATCGTATAAAACATGGCATACGCCAACTCTGTGATACTGGCAAACCATTGATCGAACTGGTCGATAGTAAAAACTTCAAAGCACGACCCAAGTGCAATCCAAACAGTAGTAATAGCAATAGTAATAGCAACAATAATGGACCCAGCAATAGCCGTAAACATAGCCTAAGTAATAGCAATAGTAATAGTTTAGCGCATAGCAATAGTGGCCAATTATTGAACAACGTTCCTGCTGCCAATGATAAAAGTAAATTAAGCACTAGCAATAGTTCGAGTAGTAGTAGCAATAGCAATCCTGAAACAAATAGTAGTAGTAGCAGTAGCAATAATAGCCATAGTAGTATTAGCAATAGTCAAAATAATGGCCATATTAGCGATAGTAGTAGAAGTAGTACAACCACCACGGCAAATACAGCGACGACAACGAACAGTAACAGCAACAACAACAATAGTAGCAGTAGTAGTAGTAGTAGCAACAGTTCGACCATGAAAGCCAGTGGCCATCATCACAATGGCGAACGGGGGAAAAAGAAGAACCGTAAATGTCGACCCCAAGAAAACGAAGAAGAGCACAATTGCCAACGCAAGCCTCAGCCCCTGCGGAATGGCGGTGGCAGCCCGGCCAAGCAGCGCAGATGCAAGGAGCTACTGCAGCAACAGCAACAGGCGGGTGTCACTGACATAGTGTTGCCACCCATGTGCAATAAGAAGGGTCCCAAGAAGGGCGGCAAGAATAAACGACCGCCGGGAGAGGCACGTGGCAAAAACAGCTTGGGAACCGATGGCCAAGGACCCAACAATCGTAGAGGCAAGAAACTTAATGTGAATGGTGGGCGGCAGTCAGCAAAACCCAATCAAAATGCAAGCAATACCAATGGCGCCAAGAAAAAGCAAAAGAATCCCAAACGTGGGGGAGGTGGTGGTGGTGCCGGTGGTGGTGGTACTAACAACAAGAAAAAACAAGCAAAGACCACCAGCACAACGACTACAACAACTGAGAAGGCTTCATCCACCTCCTCGCGCTCTACCAGCGACAGCACCTCAACGCCCGGCTTCTGGGAAACCACCTCAGTAATGCCCTCCTCGACTCTTTTTGAGAATTACGACCCACATGCGGAAAACACCAGTGATCGGGGTGATCGAGAACAACGCAATGTAAGATATTCTCTGGAAGAGTCCCTCGAAATGTCCGCAGAAGACACCTCGGCGGCCAGTGAGGACAACGAAGAAGACGATGACTTGGAAGGCGACAATGCCGAAGACGCTGATGATGCCAGCTACGAGGATGATTCCTACATGCCGAGTAGCAGTCACACGCCCTATATGGATGGGGCAGATGTATCCCACACGCCGTTCACAGGTGGCGTTGACGATTTCCTGTATTACGACCAGCTTGATTTGTGAGTTTTGACAATGATACTTATTTTATATATAGAATCCATAGAATCCTCCCCTCCAAAAAAAGAAGAAAAAGAAAACGAAAAAAAAAACAAATACAACAAAATAACATAATTATTTATAATCAACTTCCTCATATAAATTAGCTCTTGTTTTTAATTTAATTTAACTTTGAATGTAATTTATTTATTGTTTTCTAATTATTCAAGACGAAAAAGGCAGTTATTATTATTTTTTTTATTTTTCTTTTTTTTTTTAACTTATCGTTCGTAGTTAAAAATTTCTTATTATTTTCATTTTATTTTGTGTGAATTTTGGCTTTAATGTGTGTTTCTTAAATTAACAAAACAAAAAAAACCGTTTTTTTTCTAAATTTCTACATAATTAACATTTTGTTTACAAAATTTCGTTTCATTTTTTTGTTTTTCCAAGTTTTTTAAGTAGTTATTTTTTTTTTATTTTGAAAATCAGTAATAATGCATTTTGAGTAAATTTATTCAACTTTTTTTCAAGCAAATAATTTTTATATCTAAAGCGAAAGAAAAGAAAAAAACCACGAACTGTAAACAAGGATTCATTGTGTATATTTTTGTTAAAATGTTAGCGTTATATTAAATGGAAATGTTTTGTAAATTAAAAACAATAGAAATCGAGTGTACAAAATTAAGCTTAATTGCAAAAAGAATGAAAAAAAAAACAAATTAAACTAGATGACTTTGTAATAGTTGTACATGAATATTAATTGTTTATAAGGCATTTAATATAAAACACAACAAAAATCTCTCCCGAAAGAGGACGAGAGGGAGGAAAACTTTTGTAAATTTTGCAAGAACTCATTATAAATGTTGCATTATGTTAACACTACATTACATGTACATTACATTCACATGCTACATCTTTATACTTAATTACATACAAACTACATAAATGTACGTACACACCACTGGCCATCACTCACCATCACTCACCACTATTTACCCAACTACATCCACAATAATTCTCACCACTCGTTGTCCCCCCTGTTATGCATCCTCATCATCCCTACAAGACCTCACTTGATATTCCTTAAGTTGAACCTAATCCACAAAAAAAGACAAAAAGAAAAAAAGTGATCTTACCGAGGTAATGGAGTGAAAGGGAACCTCTTTTTACACGCCGCGGATAACCATGCTTCTCCATATTTGTTTACATGAACCAAACAAAGGTCGCTGGGTAAGGGAATCATATGGCTTCTCAGGCAATTTTAAGCTTTCTTTCTTGAATATGTTTAGGCAACACAAATTGTAAGATCCACAATTAATCATTAGATTATCGAAATATAACTGAATTTAGCTGTAGATCAAAATGCTATACTGGAAGTGACAACAAAGAACGCCGAAGGATATGGATGCTAAGGGAATAAAGCGAAATAATTACAACCCAAGGATATGTACGCGTCACACCTCTATGGAGAGAACGAGAGAGGAGACACCAAATTATGTTCAACACAGAAGGTTGCGCTGCTGCTGAAAACCTTTTGATTACGTTATTACTGGCCTTTAAAACATATTCACGTTTTTTCGCGGTCAGTTAATATAAAAGAAAACGAAAATTTATTTCAGATTTCTCACAATAATATATAAGAACCCGAACAAAACTGAGTCGCAACCATACGCCGCAATATTTTATTGGCATGTAATCAGTTGCACTCGCCCTAATGCGCGTCGCAGTAGGTTACAAAAAGTTTAGAATTATAAATTTAATATAACTTACAGGAGAAAGCAAAGCTTAAATGTTAAGGTCGGACCAAATTTCCCTGAAATAGCTATAATAGTGAATATGAATCCAATAGCGTTTTCAGATATTCGTATACGTCTGTACTAACATAGTACACCATAGAATGTTCAAAATGTCGAAAGAAGCTAATAATATGTTAAAAAAGAAAACAGCTAAGGAACAAACACAGAAAATTTGGATTTCAAAAATATCAAATTAAAGTTTTATATTAGTATATGCATTTTTCGGTCATACAAGTATAAGGATACAAGGCCTTAAAGCGGAGAAACAGCTCTAACGTTTTTTCGACATTTTGAATACAGGGGTTTCAGAAAATGTATCGACTTTTTCACATATGGAGCTTCAAAACTTGAAAAAATGTGAAATTGCATAATTTTTCATCATTAGCAATACGTCTAAACAATCTAATTCAACACGAGAAATCGAAGTCATCTGTTGCCGTAATCTAAAATCACAATAACCAAAGTTGTTCAAAATTAATCATTTGAAATAATAAAATGGTCTTCTTCTTCTGATTTATTTTAGGTAATATCTTGGAAACAACAGCTGACTCGAAAAAATACAAGGAATATTTGAAATGTTCATAACCATATTAAAAATTTGATAGCATTGCCACGCCACAACAAAAAATTAGATTTTGCTCCTCCGTGTGATTTATATTATCTATTGGAAGTTAGTTCGCCAATCGAAAATTTGTAATGATATTCTTTTGGCAGCTTTAAATATCTGCTACTCACCGGAACGACTTAGAAGTTAGTATATTTTCTTCTAAAGTTGTATTTTTCTATTTAATTAAGATATCCCAGCAAAAATTATCAACATTTACTAACTGTTGATCCATCATGTTTTAAAGCGTCTACTATCAACTGTTCAACTTATATACGAGAGTAGTTTATGTAAAACCATAGTAGGCAATATAAAATATAACATTGCTTAAAAAAAGGATACAAAAAAATTGCTAAAATATTCCAATTTCGTAGAGAAAGTTGAAAAATTAATTAAATTAATTAACAATTTCTTTTGAGAAATGATTCTTTTCAACTGGTTGTTCGAAAACGGTAATTTTTGAAAACCCAGCGGTCGGGGGATGTCCCCAATTCCATTCTACTGGTTTTCTGAATTTGCTTACTCCAACTGAAGTATTCAACTTTTCTATAGGGTCATTACTTTTCCATTTATTTTATAAGTAAATGAGTTTTCAGCAATGAAATGAGTGTGAAAACAATTTTTCCTTTGCTTTGTTGTGAAAAATTATTATATATATTTTGCCTAAAATAATACAGTTTCGAAATCACACAGTTTAAGACAAACTTCAATTTTTTAACAAACATTTAGAGCTAAATCACATAAAATCACAGCACAAGCTTTGACGAGAATACCCCTTTAAAGTTGAAAAGCAGTTTGCTTAACACTGAGGAAAGCATTTAAACACTGTTAGCGGTTTTTCGTATCCTAATTTGTTAAATAAATTTTATAAATCAGAAATTGCTGGCATAAAATCCATGGATTAGCATCTACATTTCGAGGGCTAATGAAAAAATGTGCGAAATTTTAAATCTACATTTAGTTTGCAAGGTTGTCTTACTTTCCTTTGGCATTTTTCTTGTTTTGTTTTACACCCCACCATTTGTGAGACCGTTAAAAACTACGTGTAAAACTTAAGGAATTCCATTTTTATTATTATTATTTTTGTTTTAATTTAAAGCATAAAATAAAATGCAAACTCGAATTTCATTGAAAACATAATCTCAATAAAGTGTTCATTTTTAAATGTTTAATCATAAATTACTTTTTACTTAATTTGTCCCCGTCCAAAATGCCAAATCAAATATTTCCCAAAATCCACTCCAAAAATATAACCGACACCATAAATATTCACACTTTATCAAGCATCACCAGAAAAAAAACTTGCAAAGTATTTATTTCTATATATAAATAAAAAATAGTAACAGAAAAAAATTAAAATTAATTCAAATGAAAAAAATTACTATAAATTAAGCCAAGAAATCTGTATGCCATAAAACAATACCAATTGTAAATATTATGTAAAATGTTAAAGAAAAAAAAAACTGAAAAACAGAAACACGTTAAGGAAAAAAAAAACAGAATTGAAAACCTCGCTGCCTCTCAATAAGTAAATTATAGTAATTTGTAAAAGATATTAACAAAAATTTAGCAAAAAAACACACATAAGTAAGTGGAAAATGTTCAAAAGAAAACGATCAATTACTACAAGAATTGCAGATAGTTTATAAATAAAATAACAACTTTAAACTCTGTAGTCAGTTGTAGTAATTAAATTATTTATTTTTCTTTTTTTTCTAATGTAACCCATTTTCGAGAAACTCTACTTAACTTTAAAAATCGAAAAGTAAACCAACAAATATATGTAGCTGTACTAACAATGCAATACTGTTTATATAATGTAATATTGCAATGTTTTATTTTAAGTTATTAATTTTTAATTTATAAATATAAAAACGTAAAAAATAATTAAATTTCTCACACACATACACACACCGCATACATACACACACACACACACACTTACACCTTAAACGACCTATATTCTCAAAAGAAAAATGTCCTATTTTATATTGTAAATTATTAGAGATATAGTCAGATCGACTTGCTATACATACATATGTACTCGTAGTATGTGTAGCAATAATGCTATATATGTTCCATTACATATAAAGCGGAATGAGGATTTTTCTGATATTTTGTCAAGTCGAAAATAGCAAAAAAATCTTTGACAAAAAAATGAATGAAATGAAGTAATAAATGAAAAAAATAATATATATATATATAAATAATAAAGAATTTTTTTTAATATTATTTATGTTAAGTGTACGCACTGAAAGAAAATCAAAATACTTCAAGTTGTTTCTTTTTCTGTGCCTCAAGAAGGTAGGATGCGAATAAGTGGGCATGGAGCGAACAATAGAAAGGTTGCTACTGAGCTGTGAGACAAACAAGTAAAAGCAAATATTTATTACAGAAAAGAGCTTTGTTATTCAAAATATTCTCTAAGATGACTAAAATACACTTTCTCATGGGTTGGAACTTTTTTCACTCTGAACTAGGTAACTCTAAAAGAATAGTACAAACATTTCAGCTGGGTGTATTGACTTGTATTTTTTCGAAAAATGCTTTTGCACCGATGCAAAAGTATGGGAAGCGCCAGAAGGAGCGTGATAGATCAGTATCAGCAAATGGTCTGAATGAATTCACGATACAATGAATGAATTTACAATTTAGTACTGAATGAGAGGCATGAGTCCAGAAGTATATGGCTTAAATTGAGTAATTCGGTATTGGCAAAAATTTAAGCCAATAGGGTTCATTTGCAGCTTTAAAATTAAGTCGATCAAACGCACGACGAGTCAGAAATTTATCTAAATTTAATACAGCTACCTTAAAGATATTGAAGTAAGTACCATAAGAGCCATACTTATTCTGGAACATTCTCTTAGCAAACGCTCAAAGTGTACTAAATTTGTCTTAAATTGTAACTGCATAGAAGATAGGAACGTAGGCATATATATAGGTTAAATCGCCAATTCGTATGGGAGCCCGACGGGTCAGTAGATTTTATCAAAATTTAACAAGTCGACCAATTTGTACGGAAGGCACCAGAACAGACGCGAGAATGCGGTCTATTTTCATTCTCCTACGCTACCTTAGCAAACCCGTCATTTGCCGAACTCTACTAAATTTTGCCCAAACGGATAGAAGATAGGAATACACAGGTTAAATCGGCCGTTTACATGGGAGGTACCAGAAGGTGCGTGGTTAGTCAGTAGTGCTTTTCAAAACTTAATAACAAAATAGCAAACCAAAATTTATAACTTTTTAGTCTACGTGTACATTTTAAAAAGCAACCTATTTGTATACGAGGCATCAGAACAGGCGTGGCGACAATGCGGTCCATTTTGATTCTTGGACACTACCTTAGCACTACCCTTCATATGCCACACTCAACTGAATTTAGTACAACCGTATAGAAGATACGAACATAAGAATATATGTTTTAAATAGGTTATTAGAATGGGAGGTACCAGACGGGGCATGGTTAACAAATCGATTTTTTTGTTAAGAATTATATATGTTAAAATAGAGTCAAAAAGTTTAGATCGAGTTACAGGGGAAACATTTGATGACAGAGTATAAATCAATTTGTTTGGAAAGTATCGGAAGGGGAGGGCCCATATGGTCCATTTACAATGCCCGGCTACGACCTGCAAAATATTGAATTTAAAACAATTTCATAAAGATTTACAACAGTTACTGTGTTTAAAAGCGACTTTATAATTGACTTAAAATATCTTAAAACAAATCTGATCAAAAAATGGTTGATACCTTAGAAGCTTCCTTCTGGGTGTTGCATTTTTCCACATCATATGATGTTACTCCTACGAGTGGCGATTAAAGAATGGTTTTCCCCGTGCGAAAGAATGAAAAAAAAAAGAAATCATTGAGTTTGGCACTCAGGGCGATAAGACATAACATATATCAACCGGATGGTTAGAAATGTCTCTCATAGACGAGGTAAAGACTGATCCGTGTAATTCCTTATTTTTCTAAAAACTTCAGGTAAACAAATGGCAAAAAAACCATTCCGAATTCACTATCCCACTTTGCTTTTACACCACGATAATAACACATTCGCGTTTTTCGAAGAAATGAGCGACTAATTATTTGCTTTCAAGTGCTTTCTGGGCGAATAAATTTTGTATATCTTCGCTTTTTTTGGAAAGACCCATTTGGTCGACTGATATTTAGTTTCGGGCTCATTTCTTTCGCTATCAATAATTTTTTCAACCAATAGATTCGAATACTTCTTGAAGAGATTGTCACATTCTGCGCTATCCAAAAAATAAATTTGATTGCAAATAGTTCATGTAAAATTAAACACCTGTTGGTGAAAATAATGCAGATGTATGACTAAACTTGATGATACGTAAATTGATGATCTTGCAATTGGTTTTGTACAGAGAGCTGCTATCACGAATGAATTCGAAAATGATGCTTGATGGTGATAGTGATAGTGATTCATCCCAAAAAAGAAAAAAAACGAAGCGAGTTTTCAAATATATGCAAATTTGAAATCACGCTTGGACGACTGCATCTGATTTTAGGATAAAAATAATAATAATAACAAAAAAGTTCTAACTCATATAAATCTGTCGTTACAAGAGAAAAACAATTTAATTCGGAATTTATCGTTTTGGGAAATTAAGCATTTTTCAAAAAATCGCTACTATGGGTATTGGCTATAATTTTCGATATACATATTGAATTTTTGACGCCGAGCATTGATGATAACATGTGTTTTGGAGACTCAAACAAAAATAACGCAAAAACGAGTTCTTTTTTACTTCAATATTTAGAGATATTATGTAGTGTTTTAAAAATCTCTGTTTCGTAAAATTGTTATAATTTGTGAAACATAACATATTTTGTAATGGGAATGAATACAAATAAGCTCCATTTTGCTTTAACTCAACTTAAGTCATTTTTCCTTGTGAATGTATAAATAATAATAAAAAAGAAATTTGGCGTTACAGAATATAACGATTGTTTTTAAAAATGTAGCCAACAGTAATTAGTAAAAATGCTGATAAAAAATATAACATAACATTCTAAAAGAAAAGAAAGTATTTCTATATGTAGAGGGAAAAGAAAGTTGTCCACATTTCGAGAGACGAATAAACGTGGATAACTAATATTTCTTGTGAATATGCAACAAAGTTTACATTATAATATTTCTTTAGCATCAGCTCTCGTATACGTAAGTTGTTATCCTTTAAGTTTTTATATTAAATACTATTATGATCGTCACGTATCGTTCAAAAATTGTCCAGTCCTAATTTAGTATCGTAAACATCCTCGTTCTTTTAAAATGTTGTAATCGCCAAATATCGTATTGAGAATTTTGTTAGTTATGCAATTACTATTCCCACTGCTAGTTAGCAAAAATTTTAAATGCTTTGTCTAGTTCTTTCGGCTTTTAGCATTCATATACCAATATAAGCGTAATATTTATATATGAAATTATAAATCTATATTTATCATGCCATTTGCTTTATTGTTTCCATCGCTCATTTGTGTTTTAAATGTGATGCTTCTTATTTGAGTTTTATTATCTGTAGCGCTTATAAATTTTCAATGTTGCTTTAAAAGTACAGTTAACTACTTAACTATTATATTAACTGTACATTTTATATAACTTGCTATCTATATATGAATTCAATTTCCTAACATGCTACTCTGTGTGCAAATTAACAGATTATGTCAACACATATCTTTGATGTTTCTACTTGTAATATTTATAAATTTATAACATTGCATTACATTATGATATAAATCTTGCTTTATATTTTATATACCATAAGAATCGTAAATGTCTCTGTTTCATTTAAAAGGTTGCTTTAGAACTTTTGTCTGCCGATTTATAAATGCTATTTGTAATATTTTGCCAGTGATATCTGTTAATGCTGTTTATTAGATAACAGGTTATGTTAACAGAATTTCAGGGACCCATTTAAACCCATTTAAATGACGCGGTCTCTAAAATGTTTATGGAAGAGAGAACAAAGTGGCCATAATTTCAAGCTAAAAAACTTGTTTCGACTTTCGCCGCAAGAAACTTCAAATCAAGAAAAATTTTATAAAATAATGCGAGTATAAGTGGAACAAATCAAGTTGTATTTTTTCTTTCGACATGTTAGGCAGGTCAATAAAATATCCGGAAATCATCTGAATAATACAACGTTTACAAATTTTCGGATTCAAAAATAAAGTTATTATAAATAAAACACACATAAACATATGATTTCGATGAAACATTTATACCACTATAATGCTTGGACGTTGCCATTGTGAAAGACAATGACATTTAAATGATGCTTTTGATGTAGTTTTCGACCACTTTTTCGCACATGATATTATTCAAATCGCATGATCTTTATGGCCACTGACGCCGCCAAAACGTGCAATTTCGCTTTCGATATACAGAGACTTGCAATAAAGCCAAAATCGGTCGTGTTGAATCACGTTTGAATCACCACTTTTGTAGTAAGCTTTAACTATTTTTACGTATTCTTCGGTTGTTAAACGATAAATAACACTTCAGTCGACAGGTATTTAACGGCTGAAAGCCTTCCACGACAGGCGGTTTTGAAATCACTATATGGATAATCCTGCATTTTGAATCGTAGTGTGTGGCTTCTGTCGCAGTTTTAAGAAATTTTAGAAGATTCGCTATAGTAGGTTTCACAAAGAAAGAAAAGAAGGGCCAAAGCAGACAGTTATCGAAATATCAAGCAATAAAATAACGGAAATAGATAATATTTAGAATTCATATTAAGCCACCTTAATTTTGAAAATAAAGCTTAGTAGCTTATTTTATTTTCAATATAAATATTGATAGAGGTTTCACTCAAGTTGTGGAGCAGACGATTTTCATAATTTTTCATCTAACAGTTTAATTATTTATTCATTAATAGAAAGCAATGCATGGGTATAGCGTATAGGAAATACTAACAATGCGGATTTTCCTTGGCTAAATGGGCAATATTGAAAAGTGGGCTTATCTGACACTCCCACATATTTGAATCGTTACCTCAGCTTTTACGCTATGGGCCACAGATATTACAAGTAAAATCGTTCCAGGAAGAAAATTGGTCGCGCATGGACTGAGAGACCTTTGAAAAAGTAAGCATTGCCAGTACTTTTCCAACAAATTTTCCATTCATTCATTAATCACAAACAATACGAGTATACGGTAGTAATTGATAGTTACGATAAAAAAAACCATATAATATGGTTAATGAAAAATTCTGAGAAATACAAATTTTCATTTGAAAAATAGGCAAACTCTCTGTACAGACTTATAGCGTTTATACTTAATTGAATTATAAGCAAAAACTTATTATCTAGAAACAAAATTTGTACATAAAGTACACAAATGTACTTTATACGTAAATAAACTGCCAACCTAACTTTATAAATGAAGTCATTGTGAATTTCCTTAAATCTAAAATGTAACATTGCTAAGTTTCGTGGCAAGTTCGTGGAACCAGTATCGGCCACTTAACTTTTCTATGCCTACTACTGGTGAGCACTTCTCTACTCTCAAAATAAAACATCTTGAATTTTAACTAATTCATTTGGTTTTTTATCTCAAACTATTTCTTTACAATCCGCAACGTACATGTAATTTCTCTTGTTCTTTGAGAAATGATATGCGCAAGACAATTTTCTCTTCCCACAGCCAAAGGCATTTCCATAAGTACGAAATCCACTACTTGAGAGATCTATCTAAATCTCATAATTAATTTCTCATCCAACCGCACCATTCCCGCTACTCGGAACTGGCTTCTCCGCCTTCATCGCTACCCCACTAACTTACACAGCCAGTTTCGTGCCCTACTCCAATACATGGTTCTTCGAGCCGGATATGAGCCAGCGACCTATGGATTTAATATGTGCAAGGGGAAGTTACATTTGCCGAGTCCATTTATCTCACCATGGGCTGGTGCATCATCCGAATCAATATGTTTCATAGGTGTTAAAAAACTTTCTCCCAATGGGACCAAATCTACAATATTTCTAAAATGTTTATTAAGAGTTAAGTATATTCAGTTATTTCAAGTGCTTTTAGATTTTCTGTATTAACTCTAGTTGAAGATATCTTAAATTTGTTAATATGAATGAAAACTGCCATAACTCACCATTTGGCATATAAAAGAGCACTAAAGTAAGGCAATAATTATTGTAGTAAAACGGCGCGTTTAGGTGGGCCATTTGGAACATCAGTTTTATAAGCGGGTTGGTACCAATTCAGCACTATTCATTAACTGATTACATAAGAAGTGATTTTTGTTTGAGTCGTTTTATCTGGAAGATCTGCTTAATATCGCGTTTCACGCGGCTTTTGAATTGATGTTAAACAATTTAATGATAAATCAGCCTTACTTTACAGCTTCCAAGTAAGCGAAAAAGTAATCCATAACCACTTTGTTTGCTTTGGGCCATATATGTACAGATTTTGGCGTAAAAACGTTCTGTCTTATTTGTGTGCTTTTTTCATGCTAGAGTTATAACAGCAAAAAGTAGCATTAAATACGCACTGCATGCAAGGAAATTGCTTACTACTTTCAATCCCAAGACAATTTTTTGCTAGAAAATTAGAAAACTTGTGGAAAAATTTTGTAGTATATCTGCGAAACTAGCAACAGCAGCAGAGATCAACTGGAAGTGCTTTAAAATACTTTTGTTTAAGAGAATCTCCTACTTAAGTGTTAATCACAGCATTAGGACAGCTCAGAATGAGCACCATTTACAGTCTCTGATCCCTGCTCCCAAAATTTCATTCAGAATAAATTTATTCCCATTTCGTCTTCAACATTTTTCTATGTAGCCTTTCAGAATGGTTGAAATTACAGTTTTGTTTGATGCATAATATCTCGAGAACCGGAGTCAACTTAGAAAAACTGTTTCCAGTTTAAAGACGACAGCAGTGGAACTGTTTTTTTCCTTTCCAAAAAATTCTTAGTCTTTCCTTCACATTGCACAGTAACATTTCAAAAATTGGACCAAACTTGATAAACAATATTTATTCACATGCCGATCTGAAATAGTATTGGGCAGCCTTATAGTACCAAATTTGTTTTTAATGGAAACAAAAATGGTCATGTTTCTGAAAATGAAGAAACCGATTTCGATTTTTATAAAACATTCATCACAATGTGTTGGAAAGAGTGTGGAACTTTTTTTGAAAAAGCTGAAGATTTTACGAAGGTATTACGATGAACAATTTGATTCAATATTCCAAACTTGGAAAACTTCTCCAAAAAGCAAACGGCATCTAACAAAAATATTTCCAAAAAGGCGTTCATGCGAAAATATTAAAACTAGAATGCGGAAGTCTCTACAGAAATTATTATACGATATTTTAGGAAGCAAGTTTTGTACTCGCGTAGTAGGTCACTTTAGATGAACTCTGCTGAAAAATGTTGAAGCAGTTCAGAAACTTATCCCAAAATTGAATACATCCCACTTAATTGCTGTACAGAATGGTTTAATTTAGCAAATGATTAGCTGAGAGTTAAGAAATCAGGAATGGTTAAAATGTGAAAAATGTATATTTTGAAGAAATTTGTGTATAATTTTTATAAAAATATCTGCATGCTTATTTCTAGTTTTACATATTTTCTTCTTAACGTTGCCGAATTATATTACTTATAATTTTTCCTCTTCAAACTGTATACCTTAAGTTCTTTTCATTAGTTCATATCATCGCATGTCGAGATTATGGGTTGCGTCTACAAAGTCGATGCGGCTTCCTCATCTCTGCTGGTTGTGGTTTAGTTTACTGTATATATTATATTATATGGAAAATCAACTAGCAGCGCGCTTATATCTACTGCTTCATACGAAAAAAGAAACACATTGAAAATAAATCGTATTCTATATCCTGTGTATTTTAGCTTACCACTGGGCCTTTGGAAAATGACTGCTATGTTGTGGATTTTCGCTTGGAGTCTTCGTACATTCAGCTGATAAAAAAACTTCCTCTGTTTCCCCCTGTAAATGCTAAAAGAACTATTATATTGTCCATAACTGCTACGGGTACTTTTTCGAAGGAAAAGGAAACTGAAAACTATAGACGTACATACGATCTTTAAAGTTTCTGTTGTGTATTCTACAAATGTATTATATTATTTCTACATTAATTTTTCGGATTCTAATTTATTTATTTTACATGCCATTTTCTAAATATATCAATGTTCCTGCTTTTACAATAGACTTTACATGTAGTCATAGATAAGCTTAACTAGTTGTACACGATTTTCCTCATTATATAATCATACATTTTACTAACGAAACTACGTAGAAGAGAATGTAAATAACAGCGAAATCACGCCAACTTTTCTCGAAAACTAGTTATATGCTTGAATACTTATAATTAGATTTGAAAAGAGAAAAGTTTCGGTATATTAATTTATTTATAAATCTGCTTTTAGAATTTTTTTTATATTTAAAGACTGAATTTTAAAATAAATTAAAGGAAATTCTTTAAAACCTAAAAGAAAAATGTGCATTTTTATTTTGGTGATCAATGACATGGGTAAGATATAATTAGAATGGAACAGAGGCAACATCAATAAGGAGAATATATGGCTCTGGAGAAAGTAAAACCAATACATAAATTGCTTTAGTGCCAAATTATGCGGAGTGTCAGATGTCAGTTGTTATAAACAAGTGATGTAAATACTGTAAGACAGTAAAGGGAAGAAAATTATTACTTACTAGATTCAATTACTATTAGTAAGTAGCAAGTCCCTGCTACTTCGTACGCGTGATTCTATATTTTATTTTATTTCATTAATTAATGAATTAATTCATTAATTAATGAATTAATTTTGACATAAAATAAAATCAAGGTAATTAAACGTCTCTGCAATTTATTTAGAACTGCCGGGTAAGTCTCTTTGCTACAGCTTTCTTCATTGTCGCAGCAGCTTTTTAGTCTAGACCAAGGCATCGTCTTTGTCCTTTCTCATCCATAATGTGTCCCTGAAAACGCGCTTTTTGTAAAATTCCTGTAGTCTCTTCATCATCAGCTTCCACATATAATCTGGTTCAATTTTTGTACCATTTATTTCCTACTTAAAATCGACAGCTTGCATTTTCGTTATGGTAAATAAAGAAATGAAAACTTCTAATTTCTCAATTTCTCCCATTTGTCTCCAAGTGTCTGTGCCACAAGTGGCCCCCTTTCTTTCTTATTTACATCAAGAGAGAACAAATTTCAGTACACCTCCTTACATAATACGAGTACAACGTAAGGGGAAAGAAAGGAAACGGCGTAGTTATCTGGTCAAAGCATTATAATTTAATACAGCTGACAGAAATGTAAGCAAGTTCAATCTACGATTAAGTCTTTAATTCCAATAAATATATCCAGTACAAAAAAATACTTCCAAGCAGGCAAACATTCAACACATCGTGTGATGGAGAACTGGTGAAAAATTTCGTAATCACCAATGAAATTAGCATGGGAGGGAACCACTATTTTATGACGGCTCTTCTATACATATATTTATGAGTGATGTGGGTGTGATGGAAATTCAAATCTTTGGTTGAAATTTTTCATTATTCAAAAGAGTTGCTTTTTGTTGCAGAAAATATTTCTTCAGAATAACTAGTAAGAAAAACGTTATATTGAAAAGTATTTTCCCAATATAAATTATTACACTAAAACTAATTTGTTTATTACAAAATCTGCCGGCAGATTCTGATGGAGTAGATACAGGGTGTCCGTCAGGAAGGTAAACTAATTTGTTTGTTTATAATTTTTGATTAAGTGAAATAGAATGGGTCCTATATTGATAATTATTTTACTTAATGTCGGCAATTGTGTATGGAATACAATATTAGGTAAATGTCCGCCTCTCTTAGTCTCACAAATGCGAGGCCTTTTCAGCACATTTTTCGTTACATTCTCACACATTTCACGCGGTATTTCAGTAATTTCATCACGAATATGTTGTTTGAGTTGCTCAAGCGTTTCTGGTTTGCTTGCGTAAACCTTGCTTTTCAGATGTCCCCACAAAAAGAAGCCCAGAGCAGTCAAATCAGACGACCGTGACGGCCAATCAACATCACTATTTCTTGAAATAACTTGTTGTTGAAAGAGGTCTCGCAGTAATTCCATTGTAATCCTGGCTGTATGCGTTTCAAGGAAGTAATGTCCAATGATTCCTCCTGATCAAATTTCACACCAGGCTCTCACTTTTAATGGATGCAAAGGTGACTGATGAATAATTTGAGAGTTTTCCATTTTTTCCAGAACCGACTATTCTATTTATTCACATACCCATTTAAATGAAAATGTGCCCCGTCACTCATTATGATCATTTCATGAAAATCGGGGTTGTCATGGGCGAGCTGTAACATCCTATTGACATATATACGATGGGGTAAGTGGTTTTGTGGAAGAAGCTCTTGTGTCAACTGAATCTTAAATGAAAACAAGTGCAAATTCTTGTGCAAATTTGTGGTCAAAGTTATTCTTTGAAGACCAAGCTCCTGAGCATAGCGTTAAATTGAGGTTGATGGATTGTTTTGAACATTTTCTTGAGCAGCAGTAATGTTTTCAGACGATCTTGCATTACATTATGGTCCATGCTTGGCTCTATCAGCTACAGACCCTCTTTCTTCGAAATCATTCACTACACGATAAATAGTGCGCTTGTTGGCACGTTGTTTCTCCCGAAAATTTCACGTATATTTCTCATCGTCACAGTAATCGATGATTGATTTTGATAAAATGTTTTAACGATTAAAATACGTTGGTTTATCGAATATTTTTCCATAATAAATTTGCCACGTCTCCAATTCACGACTGCCAACTATGAACTGTCAAGACTAATGTTTACCAAATTGGCGGCAAAACAAAGTAATATACCTTCCCGACGGACAGCCCGTATATTCCATAAACAACCAGTAGACAGACACTGAACTGGAAAGGCATCTACTGTTCCGCAGGATAGAATCTTATACATCCTCTACCATTAACTGCAATCCAATATATTACGATTGCTTTTTACAAAGTGGAATGACAAACTTAGTATATGGGTTATTATATAAAGGGTGTTTTTCTTTAAATTGACTATTAAAAATTACGTGTTCGGAGTATATTATATCCCCTAAGAAATAGATTTTGGACTAAAATGTTTTGATTTAATAGTTAGGAATTACAAATAGGAGCCGACGCAATGTTTTCAAGCATTTCATTACCATTGTTTTGGAAATGGTTAAAAAGAGCTTCGTTGAAAACAACAAATATCCATGGGGCAAAGTTGTCTATTTTCATGGCCAGAACTAAGTGAATCAATAGCATGAACTATGGCAAATTTTACTGAATTCCATGCAATTGCTTAGAAGATATGAGGCTAAGAATATATAAAAAAAAAATCGATCACTTGTATGGGAGATAAAATTTTTCCACACATTATAAAGCAAGACAATAGCAAAAACTTATGGTGATGCATCTCACAAATTTGGAGTTACAGGACAAAAACTGTATGTATATGTATGTATATGGTTACTTCCAGAAAAGGTGGACAATTTCAAATTCCCGGCTACGGTTTGTAATGATTTACGACTTGTTGATCTTACTCTGGAAAGAGTCCAAAAACGAAAAAGGATTCAGTTGACAGAAGGCCTGAATCAGATGTTTCATCTCTGTTTCGCAAGAATGAAGTTTATTAGATTATAGGCATATACGAGGTGTGTTTAAAAAATTAGTTGAATTTTGAAATTTAGCGGGCTACATACATTCGACTTTCGATTATTATTGTTATTATTTTTTATTATTTTTATTTTTTTTTTTTTTTTGTGAGAGGCATAATAAGACAAGTGTTTTGCGTGTTCGGCGACTTTCTGCTATCGAAAAAAATGGAACACAGAAGTTGCATCAAATTGTGTGTAAAAAATGGAATTAAGTGCTCAGAAACACTTGAAACATACAGTGGCATACGGTAAGAGTACTCTGTGTCAAAAACAAAAAAAAATTACAAGTGGTACAACCTTTTGGCAGAAGGTCGAGAAGATGTGAATGACGCCCCTCGCTCTGGACGCCCGATGAAAAAGTTGAGAAAGTGAGGAAAATTGCTATGGAGAATCGTCGAATCACAATTAGAGGAGTTGCTGAGGATGTTGATATATCGGTTGGTTCATACCACGCAATCTTTTCGGAAATTTTGGGCATGAAGCGTGTGACAGCAAAGTTCGTTCCAAAATTGCTTAACTTTGACCACAAACGTCGCATGAGCATCGCTTAGGAAATGCTGAATGACGCCAACGATGATTCAGATTTGCTTAATAGAGTCATAACTGGTGACGAATCATGGGTATATGATTATGAAATCGAAACCAAAGGCCTATCGTCCCAATGGAGGTGTCCAGGAGAGCCAAGACCAAAAAACGCACGCCAAGTTCGATCAAATGTCAAGGTTTTGCTCGCTGTTTTCTTCGATTACCATGGCGTAGTGCATCAGGAGTTCTTACTACAAGGTCGTACCGTAAATGAGGAGTATTACCTTGAAGTTATGCGCTGTTTGCGTGAAGCAATAGGAAAAAAACGCCCAGAATTGTGGAAAAAAATTCAATGCTTTTGCATCATGATAATGTACCTGCTCACTAATCTCTGCTTGTGAGAGATTATTTGGCCAAAAACAACACCGTTATCATGCCTCAGCCACCGTATTCAGCAGATTTGGCTCTCTGCAACTTTTTCCTGTCCCCAAAATAGAAGAGACGCATAAAAGGACTGCGTTTCGCGACGTTTGAAGAGATAAAACTCGAATTGCTGAGAGGGCCCAAGGACATACCAAAAAGTGCATATCAGAGTTGCTTCGAGGATTGGAAAAAACGCTGGCACAAGTGTATTATATCTGAGAGGGACTACTTTGAAGGAGATAAAATAGAAATTGATGAATAAATAAATATTTTCTGAGAAAAATAAAATTCACTTTTTTTTTGGATACACCTCGTATATTAAAGACTTTATGTTGTATGCCAGTGGAATCCATACTATGGCCCGTAAGCAGAATGTGTCCCATTCGTTCTTTCATTGCGGCCTATAACAAAGTGTGAGTCTGAATACCGAACAGCAGAACAATACTTTTTTGCACACATTTTTCGGTTGAATTTTTATACCTTCCAGGGTGGACTTGCGTTGGGGTGTGTTGGTCCCTTTAAAAAGAAAAAGTTAATTATGTCAACCCTACCGATTCTGAAAATATAAAACTTAATTTTTTACCGATACTTTCAGTTGCTTCTCATTTGATGACATATCGTCGTTATCAAAAAATGATCTGAATGAACGCACAATAATAGAAGCGAAATTATAATATCGAAGTCCTACGCTGAGGAATTGTGTCCCTTTATAATTTCTAAGTGGATTTCTGTAATATCTAGCAATTCCATTTGTATGATGGAATTAATAACTGAATACAATTAAGAAACATTTTTGTGAAAACAGTCTGTGAGTTAGAGATTTCAGGGAAAAGTTCGTAAAAGGGTGTGGCAAATCTATTCATTTTCATTCTTAGAGCTGATTTCACCAAGTCCATGCGTGCATCAGCACAACATGTTGACAGATATGGAACTACGAATATATGCATTTAATTAGTCATTTGTATGAGGAATACCGGAAGAGGCGTGGTTATATATTCACATTTTCTCAAATGTTACCAAGCATAAGAAATCAACACAATGGACAAAGTTGTATGTTGCTACGTAGGTCAAGAAGTTGGGGAAGATATTGAAAAAATTGCTGCTAAATATTCTTCCATTTCATGGAATTTTAGACCGCCAATGAATTAGAGTTTATTAATTGGAATTAACATTGCAGTGTTCTTACTAAGTTAGAAGAAGATATATTATAATTATAAATGCAGCAATAATTTAATGAAGTATTTCAGGACAAAGTGTAGCTACTGAATTTAAAAATGTGGTGGTGTACATCCATAATGGAGTAGGCAATTTGAAGCAATCATTTCACTTTAGTTACTGCTTACTCGTTTGTTATATCACATCTTAACTGACTAACAAACTAGGAAAACAATAATTTTTTACTTTGTCTAAGCCAGGTATAGGAATCGCATGCTAACAACTCATGCAATCGTGTGAGCTTAAGAAACCGGGCGATGGCAGGGAAACCATGGAAAAAAGTCGGATAGCGTGAAGTTTTCGCACTTTGAGTAAGAAATTCTACGTACTTCAAACCTATGTTCTCTTTCATTTCCAATGTCTGGGAATGGAAATATCATATTGTCTGGATCAGGTTCATAACGATATCCATGATGAGTCTACAACTACAATACGAATAATCATTATTCACTAATTGTCTCCTAGCATATATACAATTCGATTTCTGATAACCCGAAATAGTTAAAAACTAATGTGTAAAGTGAAAACAGATGTCCGACAATCGCATTTAAAATGTATCCCAGTTGTTGTTTCCAGTGCCACTCTGGTCTATATTTTGTTCGCAAATTTAATTCGGGAACTCATTGCATAAAATATCATTTCCCAGGCAAACCTTCGCTTGACGTTCGTGTATTCTAATTTCACAATGGGAAATGATAATATAATAGATTTTTTGTGGCCATTTGAACGGCTTGCGGTTTTGCATTATTTCTTTGGTCGGCAGCAGTCTTGACTTAGATCACGTAGGCGACACGGAACGAACAAGTGCATGCACCGGAATACTTTCGTATAGATTGTTGTAAAGTGAATCGAATAATTTACTATTTTGTTTTTTGCTTTTTGTATTTTGTGTTTTGTGCAAATATAACAATAATAATAAAGACAACTGCAGCAAACACAAACCATATGCACAAATTGAATGGCAAGTTCAAAAATAAAAATCCGTATAGTTCAAACACAGTGGTTCGGATACAGTCAAATTAAAAAAAAAACGTATTGCCAAATACAAAGTCTGCATGACAAAACGCTATATTCTGAATCAAAGCACAATACAGCGGGCAATATAGAAGTTATAGAGGAACCATTGATTTTCGATTAATTAAATAAAAAAATGTGTGTATTTTTTATTCAACTTCATTTTTTTAATCTTCCGTTTTGCTCTATCGTTGGCATATTTTGACAAAGGAATCTACACTCTCAATTTTATGACTTTAACTTCCGCTATTTGTTCCAGCTCCAGTAGAACACTCTCGTGGTAACTGTTTGGATCCCCTTAAAGTAAAATTTCGAAAAATTCGTCTATCGCGCGCCTACCTCGTGTTTATATTAATTTTGGTGAATGCGGCATCAACCGTTTGTCTTAAGCGATAGCATATTTTTTGTACTCACTCGCCCATATGTTATCCCATAAGACCATGAATTTTTATAAACCCCTCCTCATTCCTTACCTAAGCTGGTACACTTTTACATACTCAATTCGATGATTCAGGCTTCACTCTTTTGTATTTGTCGATAGTATCAATTTTGTCCCCTTTTCACCATTATAGACCTAAAAAGTATCATCTCTTTCGCATATTTCAAGCGGTATCTCGGCAATAACTTGATGAATGTTGTTTTTCAAATGCTTCAATGTTTGGAAATTATTCGCGTAAACTCGGTTTTTGACGTAGCCCCACAAAAAAGTCTAACGGTAATAAATCTTGGTGGGCAATTTATGAGCTTTCTGCAAACTTCTCATACAATAAAACCAAAATCCGTCGTGTGGCTCATGGCACCGTCTTGTTGAAATCACATATCGTCCAATTATTAATCTTCAATTGCAGGAAAAAAAAGTAGTTCCAAAGTGCTCCTCCTGCGTCATTTTCGAAAAATTACGTCCTAATGACATCTCCAGACAGTCACTTTTTTCGAATGCAATGGCCTTCCCACAATCACTTCTGGGTTCTTCGAGCCCTATATACAAGAATTTTGTTTGTTAATGTAACCACCGAGTGTGAAATGACCTTCATCACTAAAGAAAATTTTGTTCGAAAAATCAGTATTGATAACCTATGGTTGTAGCACTAAATCAGCACATCTACGGCGTTGTGAATGGTCAGCTGGCTCTATTGCATAGGTGGGGTCTATATGGAGAGAGGTGCAAATCCAAACGTGAAATACGCCATAATAAGCTATAAGTTAGGCCTACTCGCTGAGAACGCCTTGGAACCGACAAGTTCGGATTATGCACCAGACTTTCACTAACAGAAGCGATCGGCAGAATGAGTATTCTGTAACGCTTCCAGTTTCTTCACATTTCTTTATAATTATGCCGATTTATTGCACAGTAGGTCAACTATAACGACCATAATCACTTCGCAATGCACGAAAAGTGCCCACGTTTGAATCATCACTTTTGTAGTAAGTTTCAAATATTTTTACGCGTTCTTCGTTTGTTAAACGATTCATATTCGTATGTGGCAAACCTTTCACTAAACAAATAACACTTCGAATGGCAGGTATTTAACAGGTGACGGCCTTGCCACATCAGTGGTTTTGAAACGAGGAGATCAATTTTCAAGTTGTTAAAGTTAAAGTTGATACTAGACTAAGACAAAGCATATACTCGAAATATTCTAAAAGCGATTGTACTTGTTTTTGGCAATCAATTTATACGGTAGCCATAGCAAAACATACACTTATGTCCATCACTTTTAAAGGTTCGTCTATCAGTCTCTCTCTCTCTTGTATCACGTTTACAAAAACACCTGTGCAGACAGACAAACAGACTGAAGTCAATAAATCAAGCCAGGTAATGATTCTAAATTAATCTATCACATGTATTTTTGAGAATTACCCTCAACAGCGATAATTCAATACCGAGAACTTAGAGTTGAAGCATACAATAGCCAGTAGGTTGACATAAAAGTTGAGTTTCAATAATAGAGGTTACAAAATTACAAAGGACGCAATTGGGGTCGTATGCAAAAATTCATTTATCACTATACGGTTTTCCGATGGCATTACCCACGAATACTTGACTTAATTCCGGAAGTAGGTTACTGCACTTTTCTGCCTTCTCCGTTTAATATACATTTGTGAGGACCGGCTGTTGAAATGTATTGAAAGCCAGTACAGAAATCTCATTTAGCTGATTTGACATGCGCTTATCTTCACTCACAAGAAGGGCAATGTGAATCGCTTAACCCTATCGAGTAGTGTTCCAAATTAAGGCGCAACAAACGAGTAAAATTATAGCTTACTAAAAGCTTGTAGCGCATTTAGGTCATACGTCGTAGTTTTTGACATCTTAGCCATTTCTATATTAATATCTGCAAATTCCCATTTTTACAGGGTTTTTACAAAATCTGACATCTTCTCCGGCTATTTCGCCAGTGCCAACTTTTGCCTTTTATAGGCAGCTTGCGATAGTTTTGAATATTTAAACATGGTCGTTCAAAATCTTGAATTAAATATGAGCTCGGTAATATTGCTGTGATAGAAAATATAACCTGCTATGGATCGCATGTAGGAAAAAAGTCCAAATCTTTGGGTCTTCGGCACCTCATTCTCAATTTATTAAGCAGAATTTTGATAATGTCCAACACGTAATCTTTCGAAGGAAGTATTGGTCACCCTCTTCTGCTCCGCCCAACAAACTTTATCATGCTGCGTTCTAAATGAGAAGCAAATAATTCGGTTTTGTCCTTGTTCACCAACACACGAATTTTGTGTGATTTCTTTCCAATGCTCCAAAGAGTTGCAGTTACATTTCGTTGAGTTTCATTTTATACCTTCGCCCGATGGAATCAAGGTACATAACATTTGACGTGGTAAAAATGTAATACCCAGAAGAAAGCGTCTCCTATAAATTTGACAGACTTTCCGAAGTTCAATTTTCTCCTTGCATCTCTTCATTCGCACCTGCGGCAACCAAATATTTATTCGTTGCATTGATGTATGACCCCTGATATAATTTAAAAAAATGTATCGATTACTCCCAGTCTTTCCGGTATCTTCTATACAAATATATATATAAATATATATACGAGTATATCTTCCAATCGGTTGCACTAAATTTAGTTAAATTCAGCTTACATTGCTCATTTTACAAAATAGGTTCTCAGAATGAAAACGAAGCAAATTGCCACTCTCATTCCATTCAATCAAATCTCTTTAATTTCTAACCACTAAGCTGTAATAGTTTATTTCTTATCTGTTACATTTTTTAAAAATTTCTGGTACCTCCCATACAAACGTCCGATTTAAGGCATGTCTTCTTACCTTCATATCTTCCGATCGGTTGCACCAAGTTTTTGTTCGACAAAGTTTGCCATATATCATGAGTTTGGTGATCTATTGCTTTTCACTGCAATACCTAATTCATAGTCTGGAGTTATTTAAATTCTCGTCAATTGTATTGCGTTATATTAATGGGTCCTTTGCTGTCCCTCCCATACAAAGTACCGTATTTAATCGTATACTCCTTAATTCGTATTTTGCAGTTACATAGTAATATATTCGGTATAATTGCGAATAAAAATAAATTGCACTGCCACGTCTCTTAGGGTATATACAAATTTGCCGATTTAGCAAATATTCATGGTCCTTCTACATTTCCCAAACAGAAAAGTACAGATACTGCGATTTAATTCAGAATATTTTTTGCAGCAACACAATAGAAAGTTGGATGGAGGTATATGTAAGTCAGTTCACCTCAGTTTAATCTACGCAATTAGCGTACGAATTGTGCTAAAGATTTTCTCAGTAATATTTACTGTAATTTTCCCCATTTTCATCTCAAAAAATATATTGACGACGGCCTGCCCCCATGTTCACACAATGTTTTTGGGTAAAATAGCTAAGAAGATTTATTGAATACTTCAACACTGCTGCTTTATAGTACGCTAAATCATAATGCGTGTTTATCTGATTTCCTTGGATGTTATCCGGAATTTGTAACGACTTGAACTTCTGATCAACTGACTATTTCTAACTCACATTGAAAACACGGACAGTCTTCATTTAGTCTGTTGCATATGACACTCTACACAACTAATAGTAATGGTTGGCACACAAATTTGGACTGACTTTTTTGAATACAGGGCATACATCCGTTCATACAAATTGTATCTACTTCATAGCCGATGCATATTGATTATAAGTTTACCTTAAAAATGTATGCAAACTTGTTGCTCTTAAGCTGTTTATTTTTGATCCAGTAATCTAAGTCTATGTTTGCGTCACGGGCCACCCGTTGCACTAGAAGTATAGCTCTCATAGATCACCATGTAATTAATTTAGTGTTTCATGTTTTGATCAGGGATTAGTCACTATTGGGATCTGTTTCCAGTCACTATTATGTTTCTCCACACGTTGATACTAACCAGTTTCATTCCTTTACCGGAGTTATTGCTATGCAGACCGAATTGTACTACTATTAGATCTTATCTTTTCATTTTGACACCAAAATATCACAAAATAATTTTAACATCATGCAGTTTCAGTTTCGCAGATTCTTCTTCTCGTTTTTGCCATCCATCGCGAAGAAAGGTTACATCATAATTAAAAGTTGAATATATAATTAACCTGTCAATTGTAAAGCACACATTTAAATTTTTGTCCCGGAACATGACCATTGCAGTAAATGCCATAGTTTTTATACCTTTCCGAGACTTTTCCTGCTCAGGTTATCCTTAACTCATGGTTCGAGTTTTTACAATAATGTTTATCGCAATAAGGTGAGAGGCATATAAGATTATAATATTGGAGCTCTGACCGGTCGAGCTAACTAGAACAAGCTACTATCTTACGTATGATTGTAGGTTCGAATCTCTATACAACCACCTATTATTTTTTGAGTGACAGTCATCTCGATGTGTCGAATAATTTGTTTCTATGTCTGCCAATTAAACAAAATTAATATACTTATTTTATATAAATAATTCTAACGTGCAAATGAACGACGTCACAGAATTGATTGACAGAAGAGGCGTCAACACACTGTAATGAGCCGTGTAAATACTTGTACTGCTTTGGACACTCCTCCCAGCACTCAGCTTAGTCATTAATCACCTCACAATCAGAGCAGTTATTAACCGATGACTCAATAGAATTCGATGTCAATACTTTTTGTACTTGGTGGCCCTGTTTCGTGCGATTAACTATAGAGTGAAATAATGTGATCGTGTTACGAAATGAGCCGTAACAACAACAATTCTAATCAGTTCAATAAATAGGCGATAAACATCGGCTATCCCGAACCCACTGAAACGATATGAAGTTGTTACCAGCCAGACTAAATGTGAACTTACACGCGCTAAGATTTCACGTGTTTCGTTCGGCAGAAGTTACGTTTCACATATTTTCTTCGCGCCACATAATCAATCACGAAATTGCTGAACCACCAATCGTCAGCATTGGTTTTACGGTAGTTGGAAAGCCAAGAAAAAAAATTGTTCGGAAACCGTCATGAATTCGGCAGATTTGAGCAAACAGCCAAAAATATTGTTATGCTTTCAGAATTTCTATGTCTACGTGACTGGTATCACGAATCATCAAAAACATCTGAGTTCCCCTAGCTAATGGGTTTGCCAACATACCGCCACCCATTGTTTACCGCTGCTGTGTTCCACTCTCTTCGTTTGCGAGAATTCCAGACAGCCGAGTGGGACAATTGTTGTACGGGTAGAGAGAGGAGATACATCAGTTTGTGTGATGGCTGCACTGTATTAATAGCTTAATTTGCAAAAATTATTGTAATTTAACAGCCATAAAAGAGATTATAATTCGTTCACAACCGCACGCTCGACATACAGCAGTGCATATTTAAATAGCATTAGTAAACGTAAAAGTGAAAATTCTGGGTTGGGAATGTGAACTACTTGATGACGTGTTGTGTGGTTTTTCTCTATGGGTGTACTAGTTGTTGTAACTCTCCATCTCCAGGAATTTTTAAAATGTGACTAAGAGGTTATTAACTAACTATATTACAGATAGTACAGAATTCTGAAAGCTTCGGATTTATGTTATGATCCTAATCAAATAGTTGGCTTTCATTCAACTAAAAAACATTCAGGAGCTGAATATATTATAAATTCATCGCATCAATTTGAACAGCTCTGCCGAAAAATCATCGTCTCCTGCCACTTTGAAGATTTTAAGATGCTTTAAGACGCATGAATATCTTCCGGCAATCGTTTACATTTAGGTTTTATTACATCCAATTTTATCTAATCCGTCAAAGCTGACATATTAGTGATCTAGCTTCAGTTTGATGTAGA
>JAHXMU010000305.1:0-65456 GCA_019455685.1 Philornis downsi | reverse complement strand
AAGTGAGCAGGGGAAAACGGTCTCGGAATAAATCCAAACAAGACCGGAGATACAAGATTCCACCTATGGATCGAATCTCCCTGGGAGGTACTGAAATTTCTTTCGCGGATTGTGCAAAATACCTTGGTGTGTTATTGGACAAGAAGCTGAATTTTAAACTCAACGTTCTGGACAGGGCGAAAAAGGCCACAGTGGCTATATGCGTACAAAGATAAAGGCCTCGCATTAGTCACTGGTTGTATTCTGCAGTAGTAAGAACGGTAATGATGTATGAAGTTATCGTCTGGTGGAAGGCTCTTGGGAAGTCCATGTACTGTAGGATACTGGACGAGGTCCAAAGGATGGCTAGTTTGTGCATCACGGATGCTCTCCGCACTACCCCATCCGGTGCACTAAATGTAATTTTGCATTTAGTATCCCTTGGCATAATTAGTATGCAGACTGCCGCAGCTACGGCATTAAGACTGAGACAGCTGTCACGGTGGTCAAACAGTGGTCGACTTCTACACTGACGGCTCAAAATTAAATAATCAGGTAGGTTTCGGAGTCTACTCCAAAGACCTAGGGCTAAGTATCGCAAGAAGGCTACCTAATCAATGTAGTGTTTATCAGGCCGAAATTTTGGCCATTAGGGAAGTGGCAGAATGGCTGAGATGCAACGTCCTCACCACGGTGGGATTAACATATTCTATGATAGTCAAGCTGCCATTAAATGCTTGGATTCTGTCTTCCTAAAATCGACATCAGCCCTGAATTACCGCAGATCTCTTAACGATATGGCCCAGCAATTCAACATTCACCTTATGTGGGTGCCGGACCACAAGGACATACCAGGGAACTGCAAAGCAGACGAACTAGCAATACTAGGGACAACCTTGCAGACTACACCCGAATTCGAGTCCGCTGGCATGCCTCTGGCCACTTGCAAGCTCCTACTGCGAGATGGAGCTTTTTTAGTTGCAAATGACAAGTGGGAGTCTGTCCGAGGTTGTAATGAATTACATGAATAATGTAATGAAGATGTGGCCTTGTCTAGAATCTGATCACGACCCGACGTCTCATTGCTTGTATCCGTCATGACGGGACTCTGTCTGATTGGAAGACATGCAGCGAGATTGAGGGTTGTGACTAGTGACTTCTGCAGGAGCTGGATGAAGAAGAGGAGAATTCAGTAGAACACCTTCTCTGCAATTGCCCCGCCCTGGCGAACAGTCGGGGATTAACACTGGGCTCTTATATTTTTAAGGACCTGCGAGATCAGTATGATATTATCCGACTCAAGAGCTTCTTGAGGCGCTCAGGATGGTTTAACGGGGTAAACTAGGGACATCCGTATCTCTACTTTTCGTGATGTTACAATGGGCTATACAGGCTAATGGGCTAAGTGAGTCTGTCTATTCAGACTGCGACACTGACTTAACCTATGTAAACCAGTTCAACCGAAATTTCATTATAATACAATAATATTTAAATAATTTCACTAAATTCATTACAATTTAGTACGAATAAGCCATTTAGTAAACTTAGTTCAGTGAATGAAATTCGACTATATTGCCACGCCCCCTAGGGTGGTTTAGGAAAAAGCAATAGTTCCTCTACCATATTTAAGCGGAGGACCTCACAAAGTTGCAGTTTTCTTTCCTTTATTGTGTTTCAGTTTAGAATATATTTTCATAAACGAGTAATTATAATTTTCGGGATATCTACTCAAATCTGTACTAAATAATAGTACAAACTATTAAGTCTAGAAGTTTGATCCAAAAATATTGAGGAGATCAAAATTCGTCAATACCATTTCCTACGAATTAGGACAAGAATAAAGTTTCTGTAAGAAAGAAAAAAATAAATCTGTTCCTAAAAAGATATATTTTTCTTTAACTGCAGGGCTAAAAATATTGTTAATCAAATTACCTAATGGTGTCTTTTATGCAAATCCACTGGTAGATAAGATGACAGAAAAGAAAAACCTAAACCGCAGTATTATTTTGTATGTCAAGTTTTCAAATATGACCATATATAAGACATTAGCATTATAAAGAGTTGTAAGCATCAATCAAAGCGCGGGAAAGCCTGTCAGTTGTTAAATTCCTGTCATCCGAAGTGTTATTTATTTAGTGAAAGTTTTGCCATTTACAAATATGGATCATTTAACAACCGAAGAACGCCTAAAAATTGTTAAAATTTACGCAAATGTGGGGATTCAAACGTGGGCACTATTTGTGCATTACGGGAGATTACGGTCATCATAATCGACCTTGAAGCGTTATAAGTGTGGTCAGACCTGTGCATCTGCCGAAAATATCGCTACTGTCAGTGTCGCATTCAATGCTGATTTTTCGAACAAAATTTTCTTTACCGATAAAGCTCATTTCTCACTCGGTCGGTTACGTCAACAAGCAAAACTGTCGCATATGGGGTGCGGAGAACCTAGAAGTGATTGTGCAAAAGCCATTGCATCTGTAAAAAGTGACTGTTCGGTGAGCATTATTGGACCGTATTTTTTAGAAAATGACGCTGGAGGAACCATTACTGTTCAGAGCTCTATATCCGTATGATAACCTGCAACTGAAGGCTATGAGATGGATAATTTTGTCGTTATTGCACAAGAAGTTTCCAAAAAGCTGCAAGGTACAAGCATTATAATGAAATAAACGTTTCATCAAAATCATAGCTCTATGTGCGTTTTTTTAACTGTACTTTTAAAATCGGAAAATCGGAAAACCAATAACAACAAAAGGGAACGAATCTCCCACTGCGTGTAGAAAGAAAACAAATGAGAAGTAATTGGGTGTCAGTGGTGCTATTAAAAATCAATGTGTACCAATGTTTACAAGTGTTTCCAACATTAAAACGCGATTGATTTTTGTGTAACGTCAATGATATTGGAAGAATGTATCAAGATAAACACAAAAAGCTTACATTTAGTCCGAACACGTAATTATACCAAGAAAAAAAAACGTACTTAAAATTGTGCAAAATTTTGCTCTGGCAATGTTGAACGTTCAGATTTTCTATCTACTCGCCGGGATTGTAATGAAAGGGACATTTTCTAGCAATATGAGAGAATGGTTTTCTCTTGTTTATACATAAATATAAGCTCTTCGGTTACATACTTCAATTTTGAAGTTCACCACGGGGCGAAAAACGCGTTGACTGTCTTTCCCTTTATACATAGATAATTTAGTTCAATGTTGAGCATCCATTCTATTAAGTCATCTACGTCGTCCTAGCCTAATTTAGTTAGTTTTGGATGATGAGGATTTTCTTTGCCAATTAAGATTTTGTGTCATATACTAAATCAATTGGTTGGTCATATGAAATTACTTTAAAAAATAATTAAATTTTGCATAAACTTAAGGACTGGTCACTCTCAATGTCCGTCAGACACGAACTGAACAAAGCAGCTAACTGAATATTTGGTAATAGTTATGTAACGTTACTACATTCACATAATTTCGCATGAAATTTATGAACATTCGCAAAAATACTGTATTTATTTTTTCTTCAGGACTGTTAAAACGAAAACATCACACTTTTAGTCCAATCATTCTAACCACCCAACTATTACCGCTTTGGTTGTTGTCGTCATAAACGTTATAAAGCAGAGTTTATTAAATTTTATGACCGATTGTGGAACGAATACAATAATGACTGGTAGTACTCCTATTAGCGTACATCTGTCGTGCAAACGAGATTTCGTACGAAAACGCTCTCTTAGGTACTGATTTGACGAAGAGCGCGTATGGTTGTTCGTTGCGTGGCTGCTCTATTATTTGGCGCAAAATTTTTTATCGAAACCCTCAGTCAGCTGATGAACATTCAGTAAAAGTCTGTTTGCATCTTGACATTTGGCATTTGCTAACAGGGCGATAAGGTAACAAATTGATTGTACCCAAAAATTTTAGGTATTTTCATATGTTCATACTAATACATAATTATTTATGAGCACGCTTGAATGGTGTCCTCTATATGAATTTAAATATTTCAATAAATGAACATAACCTTTGCTTGATTTCTCTTCATTATAAAGAAGTCAAACGGAAATATCTGTAGCATTTGTGTATTGAAAGTTGCACAGCTGAAACAACCAAATCATTTTGTTACATTTTCGAAAACATGATACAAAAAATCGCGCTGTTTTCTATATCAAATTTTTACCTGATGCTCTTTTTTTATCACATTTAAGTAATAACTAAACAACTGAGGAAATGTATGGTACACCATTAAGCGTTAGTGCAAAAAAAGGGTTCGAAAAGTATTTAGAGAATGTGATATAAAAAATTGCACAACTGTTTACACAAAAATTTTGACTGCCCCATAACTGAGGAAATAAATATTTTTGTTTTACTATGTTGCTTAATAATACAAATTTAAAATCTCCTATATAACGTTCACTTTCCCTACACTTTCTGATCAGAGAAGTTAATATTTGAAGTCATTTAATGCAATTCAAATTTTCAACAATTCTCCATTCATTAGATACACATGAGGTTTTCACTTTTTACTATTGTATGCATAATTTTATAGTAAAAATTTTTATATTAGAATTCTTTAGTATAAGGTTATCCATTTAGTGGTTTCAAAACCGCCGATCTGGCAAGGCTGTAAACTGTGAAATACCTGTCATCTAAAGTGTTATTTATTTAGTGAAATTTCTGCCATTTACGAATATGGATAGTTTCACAACCGAAGAATGCGTAAAAATAGTTAAAACTTTCTACAAATATGGTGATACAAATGTGGGCTTTCAATCGAACAAAATTTTCTTCAGCCATGAAGCTCATTTCTCACTTGTCATTTAAATGCCATTGTATATCATGCATAGAATTATAATGAAATAAAAGTTTAATCGAAATCATAGTTTTATGTGTAATTTATTTAACTTTACTTCACTTTACTGAAAAATAATTAACCCTACATAAATGCATTTCCTCAAACGGTTACAGCTATTTCTTCGTTTTCAACTTAGAATTGCAAACGCCATTTCAATATCCTTGAAAATTATTCTCGCACTTTGTGCCATTCAAAACATTCTTTGGAGTTTTTCCAAATTTGGCAAATTTAAAACAAGTTCATTTAAGACAAAATGAAACTGAATGAAATATATATATAAATAACAAAATTTATTTGGACTTCGTTTCACTTGGGAATTATTTCAATGTAACATAACCTCTAAAATTGTTAATGGAATACATAGAGGTTAAATACGATAGAGAAACCAACTTTCACTTTGGGCTTGAGCAGATATTTCTTTTTTTAATAGAGTTGGATATCATTTTGGATAAAGTCCATACTATTTACCATTTATTAGCTTTGTAAAACCAATAACACCACTGTGTACTTTCGGCCGTAATACAAATCGTCTCCTCAAACATCGGGAACATTTAGCTTGCTCGAGCAAACTGAGAGTATCTGAAGTGAGCGATTTCGTTCCTTTGGAGTGCATTCCCCTCTGTGGATTTAATGCACAATAAAATGAGCAAAATTATGCTTATTTATTATAACTTTCTGTATACGGTTTGAAAATTATAGAGAAAACGCAGAACTATGTTTATGTAAGGATAGTTAAATTATGGTGAATTTAGAGCATTTAAATGGAAGATATGAAACTAGGAATGTATAAGTTAAATTAGATTTTTTGTGTGGAAAGACCGAAATTACCCGATAAAATTGTTTGTATTTTATCAAGTATAGAAAGGTGAAGAAATTGACAAAAATTTAATTTAATACTGCCAATGAATTTGACATTGAATGCATTTGAATTGTAACTTTCCGAAGTGCTCCGCCTAGAAATTATAGACCGACCTCGGCATTTTTTGTGAAATTGGCTAATTTGAATATGTAGAGCACGTATGGGAAGTACCAGAAAAGGCTTGATTGTCCTGTCGAATTTTTCAAATTTTACTATTGAATTCCAGTTCAAGTGTATTGAATTCTTGCGACCTACAAACTAGGCTAAAACGAAAACATTGAACTTCCATAAATCGGTAAATTTTTGTGGGGGGTTCCGAAAGGGGTGTGGCGATATTCCCTCTTTTTATTCTTACCAGTTACCTCACCGAAAGTATAATGTGCTCCAAATTTAACTTAGTTCGTTACAAGTGAGCTTGAATGGCATGAAGCTAAGGTTATAGGTTAATTTGGTCGTTTGTATCAGAGGTATCAAAAGGGACGACAAAATGCTGCCCATTTTCTTTCGCAATCCCCACTTTAACAAACGCTCAATGTGTACAAAATATAAATGCAACTACACAAAATATATAAAATTAAGGATATACTCGTACGTATAGGTTGAATCGGTCTTTTGGGTGGGAATTGCAAGAGGGCGGAGGACAATATCATCCATTTCCACACTCAGAACTTGGTTTGTGAAAGGCATATGACTTGTCGAATGATATTGAATTATGTATTATTGTTTGAAAGACATACAGCTAAGAATATTTGTGTCATTTCCTGCATTGTATTGCATTTTAAGACAATACTGTGGATTAAAATGTAATCCACTGCAATCAGCGAATGAAGAGTTATAGGGGAAAAAATTTAAATTAGGAATATTTGTTAATTTTTATGAGAGGTACCAGGCGGGCTGGGTCGATTTTGTCCATTTGCAATCTGCGGCATGATGTGAGAGAACAGAATTCTGTGTAAATTTTCAGGAAGTGTCATAAAGATTTACGATATACGTTATCGTGTCTTCCATCCTATCAGACAGATGAACATCACCCAATAGGCTTTTAAAACCTTGAAACACGTTTGATCAAAAGATGCTTTGTGCTTTGAACGCTTCTTTCTGGCTGTTACATTCTTGGCCGCATCAATGTTTTACGCTTTCAGTCCTTCTAATGAAGGTATAAAGATCTGACTCATATCGATGAAATAAAATTTTGTATTAACGACCTCAAGAATGTGAAATCTCAACGGGCGGACAAAATAGACAACACTTACTTAACCAGCACCGAACTATAAGTCAGGTGAACTGTCTTATGTATGATTTTACCTAAAGACCTTTTGCATTTGCAATCTGATTTCCTGAAGCAACAGTATGCAGAATATCAGAATAGGCGTGGTGAGTCTATCAGAATTAAAGAAGTGAAATTATAACTGAAGTTTTCCATTTAGAAGTTATAAAACAACCATTGATTTTTGACACATTTGGCTGAATTCAGCATAACCGATAAAAGATATGGAAATATAGATATACGGTCTAAAGAGGGGAGGGTCATTTGTTCGATTATTTTTATAAATTTTACAGAATATCACATAGCATTATTACGGACAAAACTGTAGAATACAGCAGCCCGCGGATTCGGAAATGCGGGTCAATTCTATGTATGGAAGGGAATCAAAGTTCCGGTACAGTTTAGTTCAGTTGCAATCCCGGATACGATCTGGCAAAATATTAACCTATGCAAAATTGGAGTCAGCCGGGCAGACAGTTGGAGTTAGTTCAAACGACTTGAAAAATCTTGAAACAAAACATATCTGTAACTTCGTGCACTTTGTTTGTGTTTTATGTTTTTGTTGTATGAAATGATATATATGGACATTAAATCCATCAGGTAAAGGTGTACATAGCTACGGAACTCAGATTATAAATACGTAGCAAAAATATTCATCTTTGCTTTCGTTTCCTAAGGTGCTTCTCCAATTCTAATTCTATTCATAACGGTGCTTCAAAAGCCTGGTTCTTTCAAAGAAGTTTTAATTGTCCTCATTTGTACAGCCCCATTGATTTCAATGTAGAAGATTTTTCATAAAGCGTTTTGGTCGATCCACACAACATGAACCTGTTAAAGCTGTCATCGTATTTTGATGTGATATATAGTTCCATGAGCTCCGGAACATATTTCTCTTTCAAAATCCCAGGATTCTCTAGCGCGGTAAGCCAGTTGGGTAGAGAATATGGCACATTTGGATTTGTATTTGTCAAGAGACGACTTTGACTTAAAGCTGTTACTAATCCCACGCTAATATTTGCTTGCAAGCAACACTCTTCTTGTAATTTCCAGGCTTACATCGGTAACTGTAACCAAAGTTACAGTTTCCAGCGATCATACATCGTCAAAACAGGTACATTCCTTGTTCGTCGAAACAAATAACTTGGCTTGTGCTTATTTGCAGACAGACCCACTTTGCCTACTATTTCTCGACGCCTGGGAAAGTTGCAGTATTCTGGCAACTGTATCGAAAAAAGACATGGCTTTTATTAAAGGTGATACGAATCGTGTCATCTGCGACTTTTCTCTAAAGTATGTTGAAGCCATTGCAATATACTTACGAGATCAAAAAATAACCGTTATTTTCAATTTTTTCAAAAAGTATTAATTTATTCATCAATAACTATATTGTCCCCTTCAAAGTAATCCCCCTCAGATATAATACACTTACGCCAGCATTTTTTCATGATTGCGGTTTTGTTTTTAGCCAAAAACTCACGCACAATCATCGATGTGTGAGCTGCTGCGTTATCATGGTGCAAAATCCATGATTGGTTATTCCACAATTCTGTGCATTTCTGACGAATTGCTTCGCGCAAACGGCGCATAACTTCAAGGTAATGTTCCTTATTGACCGTATGACCTTGTGGCAAGGATTCATGATGCATCACGCCAATGCAATCGAAGGAAACTGTGAGCAAAACCTTCACATTTGGCCAAACTTCACGTGATTTTTTCGGTCTTGGCCCTTCTGGACGCTTCCATTGGGATGATTGGGCTTTGGTTTCAATGTAATAGCCATACACCCATGATTCGTCACCAGTTATGATCTTTTTGAGGAAATCTGAATCGTCGTTGACAACGTTCAACAGCTCCTGAGCGACGTCCATGCGACGTTGTTTTTGCTCAAAATTTAGCAATTTTGGAACAATCTTCGCTGCCGCACGTTTCATGACAAAAACATCCGTAAAAATTGCTTGGCATGAGCCGAACGATATGCCAACATCTTCAGCAACTTTTCTAATAGTGATTCGACGATTATCCAAAATCATTTTCTTTTCCGCTTCAATGTTTTCATCGGTTGTTGACGTGCTCGGGCGACCAGGACGAACATCGTCAGTGACATCTTCTCGGCCTTAAACGGGTTATACCACAATTGAACTTGTGTTCTGCTCTTAGTAGACTCGCCAAACGCCACAGTCAGCATTTCAAATGTCCTTGTACATTTAATTTCATTTTTACACAAACCTTAATACAGTTTTTTCATCCATTTTTTCGAATAGTAAAAAATCGAAGAGCACACCAAGACACGATTAACCTTTTTATCTGTCAAAAACAAACTGGCAATCTAAAATGGCTGATATTCTCAACATATATAACAGACATGTGTACCAACATAACAGAAAAAAATGCGAAAATCGAGCCTACGTAACTCACGAAATTTAAAAATAATGTTTATTTTTTTATCATACCTCGTATACTGTCGTCATATCTAAATCTCATTTTAACATAAAATCGTTCAGTAAGATTTTCGACAATCTGCAGATGTGGAGAAGTTTCGCGACAACACAAAATTCGAAGCCAGCTCTATAGTGGTGGTGCGTTTTCATCTGTTTTTATTGTGTATTTTCTAGGATTTGCAATAGTTGAATATATGATTAGATCTAAAGCCACAAATCATACTCCATACGACGGTAACTAAAATACTGATCAGCGGAAGGTGATAACTATATTTATATCATATTTTTGTACACACGACATATAACAATTATGTTCCAAAATTCGTGCACGTCAAGTAATATTTAGGAACTTGTAAAAGGTCGTATCAACAATCGTTGTTTTTAAGTCGAAATACTGAGGTTTTAACCTATCATAGGGTCGTATATGGACAATTTGTGCTGTCGTCCGTAGGTGGAGTGTTGTCATCTCTTGTGCAGCCAATTTGAACTAGCAATCTGTATTTCATTCCTCTTCATAATTGCTGTATATGGGCAATCTGTGCCACCGCAGATACGAAAGCGGTCCCAAAACTAACCAACCTAACATCGAAGACAAAAAAAAGTTGGGAAAAAAATTATTTTAATTTTTCAACATAATCTCCTTTTAGCTCGACACACTTTCTCCAGCGATATTCAATAGCTTATATACCCTGTTTATAGTAAGAACTATCAATCTCCTAAAAATAACCATCAACCGCAGACTCCACCTCTTCCTATTCCTCTTGGCAACTCTTTTACCACCGAGCTATTTTTTCAATTTTGGAAATGATCCGAGGGAGCTAAATCGTTATGAAGTAATTCCAATTTTAATTCACTAATTTTGACCATCGCAATGGTGGATGTGAGAACTGAAGCATTATCCTGATGAAACAACACTTTCTTTTTCGCAAATGCGCCCTTTTTCGTAATATCATCACCTAGACGCTGCAATAAATTAGTATAATGTTCGCCGTTGATGGATTTTCCTTTCTGAAGATAATCAATAAAAATAATCCCATAAGAACTCCAACAAACAGACGCCATGACCTTGTCTGTGGATGGACACGACTTTAGCATTCCAATCCACTGCTTGGACTGCTTCTTTATCTTAGCTGTGAAGTGGTGAACTCATGTCTCATCCATGGTTACAAATCGACGCAAAAATTTGGTTTTATTAAGGTAAAACATCGCCAAACACTGTACTAAAACATCTTCACGACGCCGTTTTTGCTCTATTGAAAGCAAGCGCGGCACCTATCTTCGGTCAATATACGATGTATAACACTTTTTGAAATATCCATCATTTCAGCTCGCTCACGCACCTTCAACGATCAACAAATACCATTTAGTGGATTCTCTTAACGGTGTCTGCCCAAGGACACATCAATTGGTCAACCACTATGGTGTTCGCCTTAGCAGCTCACACAGCCCCGTTTAAGCTCTGCTACCCAATAGTTTACAGCCGTAAACGAAGTAGCAGGCTCCCCCAGAGTAGAATCTAGCTTGGCTTTAATATTGGTTGGACTGAGACCTTTCAAATGGAAATAGGGAATTACATAACGATGACCCATTTTTTTATGCAAACATATTCACTAAAGTCGTTTACTTTTGATGGCTCAATAAAAATCCTAAACAACGTGGCGCTTTGAAACTTAAATAATTTGTTTTATAAGGTTGCCACAAAAATAATTTTTTTCAAACTATTGGCAACATCTATATGCCAGATCGACTAGTTTTGGGACCGCCTTCATAATTGAGGCGATTCCATCTCTCGTGTTGCTATTCCGAACTACCAATCTGTGACGGGAGCGAGTTTTTACCTTTTGGTACAATATTCGGTCTCCTTATGGTTATCTTTCTATATCCGTAATTCCAAGCTAGTCTTTCTCATAACCGTTCCCTCTTTTTCTTTTGCTTATGGCATTTCCTCGAAGTAGGCTTTACATTTGGCGGCAAGGTTGCCATGTACGCAACGTTATTTTTCACAGACTCTGAATCACATTAATGATCGTACCAGGAATTATCTGAGCGCAGTTTTCGTACCCAATAATCGATGTTTTGCAACAGCAATTACCAAATGCACATTTTTGCTTTCACAAAAAATTAATAGGTTGTAAATCCAAAGCAGATAAGCAAAAAATTGTTGAAATGTAGCAAAGATGCTGAACTTTTCTGCACGTTTTGAAATGAATAAGATTACAATGCAAGGTATTAACAGCCAGCATTGTATTCCAGCTTCGGAATCAAAGTTATGTAACTTTCATATTCACAGAAACAAGACGGAAGTCTTATGTAGTTCCACATTTTTTCGAAGATGTTTTCTAATACAAATAATTATCTTAAATTTATCATGCTGCCATGAAGATGACAAATATCACTGTCAAAAGGGTGGCAAATAGACTTGAAATATTCTTCATGTTACTAATGGGACAAGTAAATGTTGCTTCTTTGGTTTCACTATACGTAATACTGAAGAAAATTTCGACATTTACCACAAATTTGACAATATGAGTTTGGTAACACACAAAATATCTACTTTCAGATCTCCGGTGTATTTAATTTTCAAATTTTTTTCCACATAATTCATGTGTTCCATGCGAGACATAAAGCACACGAGTCGCTTTTGTTTCGTTTTCTTTTTTTCATTTTGTTTGTTTAACACCTAAAAATGTGTCTGGTTGTGTTGTTATGTTTACATATGATTTAAATCATCCCTATTGTTAGTATTCAGAAATTAGAGCAGAAGTACAGATGAGCGATTTTGTATAACTTTTTAATGTTAGAGTGAAAAAAAGTTTCATTTTTGGTGATTAGAGAGGGTTGTTGTGAAAGTGATGTAGCTCATACTTTTTATGATTTCCTTCTTCGCAAGTGTTAAGTGTTCTTCCGCGAGTTTCGACGGGCTTTTAAGGATTTAAAGCATTTTGTACAAAAAATACGACAATGGTGGTAAAAATAACATCTTTAACTGCGATGGATATGTCTAACAGAATTTACTATTTGGGTTGGAAATGAGAGACGGAACGTCCGAGCAAGGAATTAGCGTTTCAAGAAACCTCATCGCAATTCAACTAAATGTAATTTTCGTCGTAGGATCCCCATTCATAATGTCCACCGCATTCATTATATATCACCTATACAAATATCTCATCTTTCTACTATGATACCTATTGAAACGTATCTTTACTTTTCAATAATCACACACATAAGATCATTAAGCTAAAAAAAATTCTAGTCCACTCGTTTGACTGTTCATCTGTCTCAGGAATGCAATGGTGAAGCCATGTCTCATCCATGGTTATAAATCGACCCAAAATTTTGGCTTTATTGCGGTGAAACATCGCCAGAAGCGTGGCATCCATCTTGAGTACAGCTTTCTCATATTCAATTCTTCGCTTAATATACGATAGCACTTTTTGAAATACCTTTCATTTTCGCTAGCTCACGCGTCTTTAGCCGACGATCATCCAATACCATTCTATGGATTTTCTTAACCGTGTCTGGTGTGGACACCTCAGATAGTCGACCACTAAGTTGTTCGCCTTGAAGGCTCATACGGCCTCGTTCAAACTCTGCTATCCAATATTTTATAGTCGTAAACGGAGGAGCGGACTCCCCCAGAGTAGAATCTAGTTCGGCTTTAATATTGTTTGGGCTGAGACCTTTCAAATGGAAATAATGAATTACATAACGGTGACCTATTTTGTCCATGTTTACAAATTCACTGAAGTCTTTTATTTTTGATGGCTCTAATAAAACTACTAAACAAAGTGGCGTCTTGAAACTTAAAACATATTATTTATAAGGTTAAGGGTTGAAACAGAAAGAGAGTTTGGTTTACTTTTCTTGCACCGAGCACATGTCAAAACATTCTTGTTAAATGTTTTTCTTGTGGCACTGTATAAATACAAATCTCTCTACGAATCCACACGATTGACTTGTCTGTGGGTATTCGCTTGATGATCACCTAACGGATAATTGTAACTCTTGGGAAATATGTAACTTGATATGTATCAGCCATCTTAAAAAGAATGGTTGATGACCAGCTCGTTTGTAGCTGTTTTCAGCAGAATGAACCGAATCAACTTTTGAAACTTCAACCAGATTGCGATAGCTTATTATCACTAGAGTAAGAACAATGCCACGAAAAACAGTTCAATTGTAACGGGTTATCCATTTTCCGGTTTCAAGAGCAAAGTCAAATAAAACACACACAAATCTATGATTTCGATTAAACTTCAATTTCATTATAATGCTTTGAGGTAGTTTTCGACCACTTTTTCGCACGTTTGACGAATGTGGGGATTCAAATGCTCAAACGATTGGGGATTATCCGCGTAATCACTGTTTTGACGTAACCCAACAAAAAAAATCTAACGCCATCAAACCACATGACCTTCGTGACCAATTGATGTTGCCGAAACGTGAAATTACGCTTTTTAAAAACTTCTCATGCAATAAAGCCAAAATCGATCGTGTTGTGTGGCTCGTGGTACCGTCTTATTGAAACCACACATCGTCCAGTTCATAATCTTCAATTGCAGGCCAAAAAATTGGTTATCATACAACAATATCGCTCTGAAATGAAATTCGGATTATCCGCCACACTTTCACTAACAAAATAGATATTTTCTTCATATATTGCGATGACGCTCAGACATGACTACATCTGTAACGGTTTCAGTCTCCTCAAATTTTTTTAGAATCTTGCCAATTCCTTACATACATAGTACGTCGATTATGACGACCATAACCGCCCCGTAATGCACGAAAAGTACTCACGTTTGTATTAAGTTTTAACTATCTTTACGTGTTCTTCGGTTGTTAAAAGATTTATACTAAAAATATAACGCTTCAGATGACAACTGGTAACCTTGTTAGACCGGCGGTTTCGAAACCGCTAAACGGACAACCTGTACTAAGAAGAATCACTTTTATAGTATAGTAGTAAGTATGTATGTTCCAACTATTTTTAGGTATTCTTCAGTTGTTAACCAATCCATATTCGTAAATGGCAGACCATTCGCTAAATAAATAACGCTTCAGATGACAGGTATTTAACAGTTGACAGCCCCAGACCGGCGGTTTGGAAATCACTAAATGGATACCCTAAGAGACGTGGCGGAGCAATATATTTCCATTCGCACTGCTAAATGCCTGATGCGAGCTCAATTAAACTGAATGTAGTGCAACTGAATGAAAGATACAAATCTAGGAATTTATAATTTAAATAAGGAAATTATTATCCAAGGTGCCAGAAAGGGCGTGGTAATGGTACCCATTTTCATTTCCATAACTAGGATTACCAAACGCTTTCAAAGCATCACCGAATTGCAAAATTTGGTCGAATTTGCTACAACAAATTGAAATAAATGGAGGTAAGAACTTATAGATTAAATCGGTCATTTGTATAGGGGCTAACAGAAGGTCGTGGTTTCTTAATCAATGTTTCTCCGATATACAATATCGAGAGAACTGTAAAAAATATAACGGATAAAGGTTTAGAATATTACAATCGTTCAATTTGAAATTACCGACGAGTAATTGAATTTCGGGGAGGTATAAGAAGGAGTACGATATGAGCGATATAGCTCATTTACAATCCCCGCCTATGATATGAGAAAATGTTAGGTTGAGCCAAGTTTTTTGAAGCTGTTTCCATAACGATTTACGTCAGTTATTGTGTCCACTAGCCAGTTAACCAATCAGGCAGACGTTTAATTGACCTAAATAGGCGCTTCATACAGGGTGTTACATACATACCTGCATAACTTCAAGTGAATTAATAAATTTTACTCCACTTTTGCTAAAAAAAAAATTGGCAAAATTGACGATTACAGAATAATTTTTTCGATTTACGCTATTACATAGAGCACTTTCAACAAGCTTATAGTATTAAGACTCATTGCGTTTTTTTAAATAATTGCTTTTACGATAGTGTAAAGTATGACGTATAAAGAAAATTGTAAATGTTCAGAGGAAACTTTTCTATTTGGACAAATTCAAAGAAAAATCATACAATATTGGATACATTTCACAAGCTTTGACCCCAAGACAAGCAGACAAGCAGATGGGGCAACAATACGAACTTCAGTTAATGCAATTTTGGTATTGCAGACGTCAGTGAATTATTATGGTGAAAGAACACCTTTTTCTTGACCGTTGGGGAATGTTTTTTTTTTATTTTAACTTTCATAACAGTTTTGTCATTCTAGGGTGATTTTTTAATCGTTTTTTTTTTAAATCGAATAAAACACTCAAATTTGTATCATATATACAATTTTTTAATGGAATCGATAAATTGGTCTTTGCCATTTAATACTTAAAGATTATTTCATGTAAATGTTGTCCGCGGCTCCGTGTCAAAATGTCCATTGTTATCCTGTACAGCTTCAATAGTGTTCGGCTTGTCCACATAGACTAACGACTTGACATAACCCCACAAGAAATAATCAAGAGGCGTTAAATCGCAAGATCTTGGGGGCTAACTCACACGGCCAAATCGGGAGATAATCTGCTCACCAAATTCATCCCTGAACATATCCATTGTTTCCTTGTGGTGAGTAACACATGCCCAATCGCTGAGAACAGCGACAAATTGACATTTCACGACCGTCATTAACACTGGTCGCTATGGCTGCAATATTTTCTTCGATACGCACTCTACGCATGCGAGTCGATATGTCCAACAAAGTAAATTTAGTGTGAAATTTGGAGATAACAGCATGAATTGTTGATTTAGCAGGTCGATTATGACAACCATAAAATGATTGTATCAAATGATGCACAGAGCACGAATTTTGATAAATTTCAGGACTTCTAGCGCCCTCACAAATCCGCATAAAGGCAAATGGATATTTATTGAGGTTTCTGTACTGATTTTTGAATTCCTTGTTTACTGTAAAAAGTAAAAGTAAAAAGTTAATCGCAAGATGCATATGTATATTCTGAAATCATTGAAAGTACATTGAATAGTTGTGGAGTAAAATGTTAACGAACATAAATATCAAGGAAATAATTTTATGTCATTTTCGGAAGCAAGCTCATGAATAATGAATTATCTTTTCTACAAAAATACTCTAAACTAATTGGAAAGCAAACATGCCACAAACAGATGGAGAAGCGTAAAAAATAGTTATATTTTCTTTATTGGCAAATGTTTCTGTACAAGAAATTTTTATTTTTTGACGTAAGAATCGACATGTCCAGATGATTTCCATTATTAGGAATTGTATAGTATCGACTCATGTCAAACTTAATGGAATTGTAGCCTAGTATTATTGGTTAATATAATTGCAATTGATAAGAATTTGAGGCAAATATATTTTCCATATGTCGCTATTCTTTACTACTAAAGTAGTCTCATACTATAACAGAAACCGTGATAAGGGCCGATTTCAATTGACATGAATGAATGGATTCTATGAATGAATGAAAGACATCTTCGCTTTTTAATAATTTATGAGATCAGGAATGATGATTTTGTGCACTTAGAAGTTACCGACAAAGTGGATTGAGTCCTATTTTTCGTGGTATTGCAATCGAATTTAAGTGTTTCAATTCTATAATTGTTATCAATTACAATGACGTGAACTTGAGCAATACTTATGTGGCACATGGGGCAATATGATAATTAAGGAAACAACGAAATATTTATTAAAAAATAGGCGGGACATATTATGGTTTGTCAAGGTCAACTTTGTAGTCGCTAGTTTAATATATAGAGAACAAAAACGATTTGTTTAATTAGAAAAAAGAAATTAGGAAGTTACAGAAGAACCACTGTTTTTTTGCTGGATCGGACACCTCGTAAGTGTGGTGCCTTAAGGGGTTAAGTAATGCAGCCTATTTTCATTAACAGAACTAAATTGAAAAACTAAATGAAAAACATGAATTTCGGAATGACCTGGCTAACTTAAGTAATTTATGTAATATTTACAGGAGAGGGCATGGTCATACAATTAGAGATTACAGCGGAAAAACTAAATTTTGATAAGTCGGTCAGTTTGCATGGGAGATAATTTTCATTCGGATAATTAAATTCACTATTTGCATAATATGTTTACTGAGTTCGATACAGCTCTCCAAGACATGAACCTAAGAAATTAAACTTGTCATTTACGTGAGTGGACCGAGAAGGGATGTGGTTTATTAGTCGACAGTTTCCAAGTTTTACAGAAATTATAAGCCGATACAGAGACCAAAAATCCAGGCTAGTGACCGCTACTATTAAGAAATTACAGAAGAAAGACTGATTTTCAGGAAACTGTTCAGTTTATATGCCAGATACCAGATGGGGCATGACAATGTGCTCCATTTTCGTTCTCAGGCTCAACTTTAGCAAAACTGTAATGTGAACCTACGTATATGTGGATTAAATTTGGAGGGAAGGTATAAGAAAACGCGTTAATCGGTCGATTTTTTTCACAACGTTGTAAAGTAACGCTGTTATTTTTGTCAACAGTATGATTGCAGCAGTCTACGAACTAGAGGTTACTGGGAAAACACATTAATTTCGGAAAATCAATTCACTTGCTTGGCAGTTACCAGAAGGGGCATGATAATGCAATTCATTTTCACTCTCCGACCCTATTTTAACAAACCCTTTACTTGAACCAAATTGAAGGAATGTGTTGAATAAGAATATGCGGGTTCGATCATTTGTATAGGAGATACCAGAAGGGGCGTGGTTAATGCAACGATTTTTTTTACCAAATGTTATAAAGCAAAATAGTTGACAAAAATGTTGGTTGATGCACTCTACGGATTAGAAGTTGGAGAACAAAATTTAATTTCAGAAAATCAGTCGATTTGTATGGGAGGTATCAGAAAGGGCGGCACGATATAGCCCAATGTTTAAAGAATTCATATTGTGTTTACCGACCAATCAGTAGGTAGATAGCCAGCCAGACAAATTGACGTCGTTCAGTCGACGTAAACATTTATGAAACACATTTGATCAAAAGATATTGAATGCATTAAATGTTTTCTTCTGGGTATGACATTTTTCCCGTATTAAATGACATTAACTTTCATTGCCTCGGGTGAAGGTAAATTCGGAGGAAAAAAGTAAAAGTGGAAGTGCATTTATTAACATTTGAATAAAATTTTATCCAGCTTTCCATAACGAATTTTAGCAAATACTGTTCTTGCTTAGAAAAGCAATGTGGGCTAAAATTTGAAGACTAAACGCTTACAAATGTGGCTTGTTTTTTGGAAGTTTTTCCATTAGAAAGAAATTGCTCTTTGCCTCAAAATGCTCAGAATTTAAAGAGTTTAAAGTAACTGATTTATACTAATTTATGTATATAGGAATGTTGTCTTCTCAGAATAATTTACAAAATCGATTATTTTGCGCTTTTCATAAGCGATAAAATTTAACTTTTACATTAGAGGTTCTAGTAATCGCTAAAGTTAACTTTTTTAACTAACACCTTGTTTCTCTAGTATGATATTATGCTATTGCACCAAGTAATCATTTTTACTCATTATATTGCTTCAAATAAATGCGAAGATTAATTTTTACGAAATCCTATCCACCGAGAAACAATTGAAAAATTTCCAGCTTTTTATAGTACTTCAAATTTTCAATATTTTTGTTGGTGTGTGATTTTGGCAGTATGTTGTTTTCTGTTAAATAAGGATATTTTTTCATGTAAATTCGACCGCATCAAACCACAAGAAAGTTTAGATCACTATTACGTTACTCGTTTTCACTTTCTGTGAAAGTTGTACTGGCTTTACATTAAAGTATTCGTATGTGTTGAACTGTGTTCAATAATAACTGCTTGAATTTGAAAACGAAATGTTTATAGAATTAGAAAAAACAAGTTTCCCACATTTGTGAATTTTCGATACTCTTTATGGATACTCTTTATGTACTCGTATATCCTTGTGACAAAATAGAGCTTTTATCTGCCTACATAAAGAGTTTCCAATATTCCAATTACTGTTATGCTAAATAACAAAACCGATGTCTAACTCACGTTACTTGCTACAACGCATCATAAGTTTCTAACTTTTTTTTGAACAACCTTTGAACGAGTAAGGATTCTTGAGCTGAAATAAAAATGAATTACAAATATTAACATTATAATTGTTGAGTATTACCATTTAAGTATTCATATACAAAGTAAACAGTATATAACATAAACTATGTATAGTGTAAACGGTATATAATCTAGACTTAAGTGTTAGTAAGTGAATATGTATTATTGAATTGATAAATAAACACTTTCCCAAGAACTGTCAAGACGAAGACATTACAATAATATTCGTGTTTTATTTTTTGTTCACGAACGTTCCGTTGTAATTCCGCAAAACTTACAGCAAATACAGTCCATTTATTTATTATTATACTGTATTTTGAAACGGAATTAGACTGTATCTTTTTAAGATGCACCTACCCTACCGCAATTAAAATTTTCCAATCATCATTTTAGATTCCTCATCATTACATAAAAATTTAAAAAAAAATCATTATGCCAATTGTAATAGAATCGCACCAAATATTTGAATTTAAAGTCCTGATCCAACTAAACAACATCTACTGTTGGTTTGAAAGCAGTAAAGCCGAACTTTGGTGTTTAATTTGTATGTGACCTACGTGAAAGTATGGGCAGAACCATTTTGAACATAGTGGGTACGACAATGATTATATGTTAAATTAAGTTAAGTTCTGACTTTAAACGAAGGCTCTGAAAAAGGATTACATTTATTTTGTACGACTCAGTTGAGTTAATGCTACATTAGAATATGGACCGTTGTCGTACATTTGAAATAAAGTTCACCGTAAGCCAGTCGAAATGTACAAGGGTAGGCACCCAAAGTGTTACTAACTTTACATTGCTGTAACAAACAACCGGCTAGTGACAGCGGCCACATTTTTTGAAGTGTTAACCACCTCAAGTTGATGTAACAAACAGCCGGCTAATGAAGTGAGCTCATTTTTTGACAAGCATCAATCCAAATATATAAGGGCGGGCAGTTACTTCTTGCACTCTGCTGTAGAAACCAACCGGCTAGTGCCAGCGTGGTCATTTCTTTACAAGCATCAGTCTGTTACACTCAAAAAAAGAACGAATTTTGAGTCAAAATGAACTCAAATTTCATAAAATTGATCTTCATATGGCGCCAAGTAACTCCTTACTCAAATAAGGCCGGTTTTTACTTAATACAATTACTTTTACTTATTTTAAATACGTACTATTTTCACGCGTATTCAAATCAAGTAGAATTTAAGTTAAATTTAAGTTTTATTTACCCGTTTCAAGTAAAAGGTATTAGTATTAATTTTATTATTTTGTACGATTTTTTTTTTTTTTTTTTTTTTTTGTAAACTCAAAAGCTACCGGTCATTATTAATGAGGTACGTTTACGTATCAGACCATTACACGATACCATTACAGTGATACTGACAGAATCCAGAATGGAAGTGGACATCCAGAAACAGCTACATTGCCAGAAAAGGTTCGAAAGGTGAAGGTCTGAATTCAGCAGAATCCGTGACAAAGCGCAGTTCAATTGACGACAAATTTCAGTGTGCCTGTTCGTAGCATGTCGACGCATATTAAAAAATTGACTACGATGGCAGTCTACAAAATCTGTTTGTATTTTGCCTGTTGTAGTTTGCCTAGCAAGGGCAAAGTTGTTAAAACAATTACACGAGTTCGCAAATTTGGTCTCTTTTGACAAAAAATCTTTAGTGGTTCAGCAATGTGTAACCAAATAAAACGTGTATGGTTAGAATGCACATCAAAAGATAATTTACACCAGCGAACTGCTCTACGAAAGCAAAAGTGTGCACCAGCAATGTTTTGACCGCAACAACTGCCACGAGACGCTCAGCGCTCGGTTTTATTGAACAGAGCGTATAAGCAAATCAACAAATCTATCATGAAAATATCCTTTGTTTCCTCGGACATGTAAACAATTCTTATAGCCCGGATGTGGCACCAAATGATTACGACTTGTTTTCCACGGCGAAAGATTTTGCTGGTGAAAATTTTGCTTCAATAGGAACTATCGAACATCGACTGGCGCAGTTGTTTGTCACCAGGGACAAGGGTTTCTATGAGAAAAGTATAATGCAATTTCCTCAGCTCATATTTGACCTAAATCTAACTATGCTAAATAATCATTCAATGTCGTACAATAAATATTGGATTTCTTTTTACTTACACCTACTAGTTTGGTCAAATTAATTGCCTAAATTAGTGAACTAAACACAGATGGAATTAAAATTGGTTTAACTACAATGATTCTCCGTTTTCATTTTGTAATTTAATTTACAATAAAAATGATGCGTAAATAAACTTCGGGGGGTTTGATTTTGATTCGTATTGAAAACAAACAATAAGTTCATATCTCGATTCGTTTCTTGCTCGACACAAATCTGCAAAACCTCTCGAAACGAAACTAGTTTTATGGAATTATATCTCTTAATCTTAATCAGAACTGACACTTGAGTCAGTTTTCGTATTTTTACCGGAAAAAGTTTTGAAGGGCAATCATTTCCCTTTTTTTGAATTTTGAATACCAGGCTCGCTGAAATTTTGTTTCTTTTTTTTGAGATTTTTAAATGAAACACAAATAAGTAAAGAAATATTTGATCGATAGATGAAATTCGATTGAAATACTACTTACTGTGACATTAATATCATTTTGATCTCAATTTCTTTATTTGATTACACAAACAAAACTTCGAAGAACCCTACATCACAATTTTTTTTCCGGGTATCTTATTGACACCATCGGTTACAATAAAATTAATAAAAAAGACATACGAGATGTGTTCAAAAAATAAGATGAGTTTTCAAATTCCGCGGGCTACGTACGTACTTCTACTATAAATTGTGGATTTAAAAAAATAAACTAAAACTTAAAATCTAAATTTAATACACACATTTTTATTTTCTTTTTGTATATATTGACTAAATGGCAGGATAAAATGATAAATGTACCGATTTGAGGCTTAAAATGTCAAATAAATTCCTTTGAAAATAGTTTGGAGAAAAAAAGTAAACAAAAACTATCACCCGCCCTGGCCACGACCCTGGATCAAGTTGATACGGGTACGTAATTTATGGATAATTTAATGCACAATATAAATAATGTAAACAAATGGCTGCAATTAGCGAATTAAAACTTAATGAAAAAAAACCAAGCTAATAAAAATAAATGTCACTCATTCAAATTAACAATCGTACTATGGAAAAATTTAACATAAATTAACTATCTTGGTTTTATGAGAGACAAAAATTTAAATTTTAAACCAAACATGCGAAATTTATTTGCAAAAAATTTAGACAAAATGAGATTCATTCCAGATAAAATATCACCACTAACGGTAATAAATATGCGATAAATACGGATTAAGTTCGGGGTTTTCCGAACTTAAACCCGAAGCATTTTTCCATCTGGTCCGTTCTGGAGGTCAAAGTATCAACTAAAAAATATGAGACGGTCACCGCCTCCAAGAGAATGGGATAAAAAACCATCAGACCATCAGACTTCTCGGACAGACTCAATGCTTTTATCCTCTCGAAAGATGACTACATCGACTACATTTTGACGGTATACAAAAGTTGTTAAACAAAAAGTTGTGCTGTTAAAATTACAGCACCTAATTGGTAACACTGCGGAAACCGCACCTATATTTAAGAGCTTTATACATCTGAATTTTACGACAAATAAATATATCGTAGCGTCCTGAAAGTTTCTAACATATCCATTACCTTGGAAGCAACACTTAAAATAGAAAATCAGATTTGAAAAGTTCGAAGATCAACATAAACATTCCAAAAGTACTTTTGAAAACATCGAATAAAGGCTCATATTGAGGCAGATTTTAGGCTATTTTGTGCAACGCATTTATTCTCATTATAGACATTTTATTTTTTAATTATATTATTGATATATTTTATCGTCTTTTCTTTTGTATAAGTTTTTATGAAATGTCAAAAAATTTAGAAAAAAAACTTTATTTTTTAAATAAATTAATTAATTAAATTCTTGCCACTATTTGGCTTTTATGAAGCCATTTGAATGTGTCAAATCTGAATAATGTTGGGATGACTTTGCTTGTAGTCGATAACTTTGTTCAGCAACAAGTTTCTATACTTTTCAATCCATATTTATCGCCGTTACTGGCGATATTTTATCCGGAATGAATCTCATTTTGTGTGAATTTGTTGCAAATAAATTTAGCACGTGTGGTTTAAAACTGAAGCTTTTGTCTATCACAAAACCGAGATATTTCATTTATGTTAATTTTTCCATAGTCCGATTATTAATTTGAATGACAGACGTTTATTTTTATTAGCGTTGTTTTGTTTTTATTAAGTTTTAATTCTCTCATTTCAGCCATTTGCTTTATTTATGTTGTGCATTAAATTATCCGTCACCTATGTACTCGTATCATCTTCAGCCAGCGTAGTGGCCAGGGTTTGGGTGATACAGGGTGTGCGTTGGGAAGGTATACTACTTTGTTTGTTTATAATTTTTGATTAAATGAAAGAGAATGGATCCTATGTTGATAAATGTTTTATTTAATGTCGGCAATTACATATATGTATGGAATACAATATCAAATAAATGCTCGCCTCTGTTAGCCTCACAAATGCGAGCCCTTTTGAACACATTTTACATTACATTCTCACACATTTCACGCGGTATTTCATTAGTTTCAGCACAAATATATTGCTTGTGTTGCTCAAGCGTTTCTGGTTTGTTTGCATAAACCTTGCTTTTCAGATATGCCCACAAAAAGAAGTCCGGAGCAGTCAAATCAGGCTACTGTGGAGGCCAATCAACATCACCATTTCTTGAAATAACTTGTTGTAGAAAGAGGTCTCGCAGTAATTCCATTGTAATCCTGGCTGTATGCGATGTGGCACCGTCTTGTTGACACCACATGTTAATCAAGCCCAAAGCATGCAATAGTGGCGTTTAAAAGTTTTCAATCATATCACGATATTGCTCCCCATTGACAGTTACCGTTACGCCGTTTTCAGTTTCAAGGTCCAATGATTCCTCCTGATCAAATTGCACACCAGACTCTCACTTTTAATGGATGAAAAGACTATTCTTTTTATTCAAATATCCATTTAAATGTAAATGTGCCTCGTCACTCATTACAATTTTTTCATGAAAATCGAGATTGTCATGATCGAGCTGCAACATCCTATTGGCATATGTACAGTGATGTAAATGGTCTTGCAGAAGAAGCTCTTGTGTCAACTAAATCTTAATGGAAGCAAAAGCAAATTCTTGTGCAAAATTGTGGCCAAAGTTATTCTTTGAAGACCAAGCTCCTGAGCACGGCATCGAATTGAGGGTGATGGATTATTTTGAACACTTTCTTGAGCAGCAGTAATGTTTTCAGCCGATCTTGCAGTACGTTGTGGTCCATGTTTGGCCTTGTCAGTTACAGATCCTCTCTTTTCGAAGTCATTCACTACACGATGAATAGTGCGTCTTGTCGGCACGTTGTTTCTCCCAAAAATTTCACGTAACTTTCTCATCGTCGCAGTAATCGATGATTGATTATGATAAAATGTTTTAACGATTAAAACATGTTTTTTTACTAATACTATACTAAATTTGCCACGTCTTTACTTCACGACTGGCAAATATTAACTGTCAAGACTAATGTTTACCAAAATGGCGGCAAAACGAAGCAGTATACCTTCCCGACGGACCCCCTCTAGATTCGTAACTTTCATTCAATTGCACTATATTCAGCATAACTGAGTCCGCCTGAGAAAGTTGGTACTGCGAATGAAATACGATACCACACATATAAATTGGTCGATTTAGTAAAAATAGGTGGTTCTCTTACATTTTCCAAACAGAGGTCTTCAGAAAATTAAAATTTTACTGTTTTTATTTTAATTTAATTCACATTATTTTTTGACAGGAACCCAGCCACGTGCCGTCGTGGCTACGAATCACACTTTCGCAGCAACGCAAAAGGACGTTATGTAAAGATATATTTAAGTCAGTTCATTTGACTGAATATTCTATACTGGTCATTATTTCGAAAATAACTAGAAACAATAAAATGAGATGCTACAATATGTGAATCGTAAATATAAACTGTATCATTCCACTAGTTGAATTTGGATAAATCCAAAATTGCGGAGTTAGATTAGGAATTAAAATGTTCTAATTTTGGCAGAACTCCAGAGCCCTGCCCATTGTCACGTACGCTCGAGAAAGATTTACTCAAAAGAAGGTGGCTACATCTGCCTTCTTATACATTTACTCTCATTGGCGTAATTACCCACGACAGCTACTACACATTTCTCACGAGTGATATTGAATTTTGCGCATCACTCACAGTCATGCGTTACTAATTCAGCTTTTTCCCGCTAAATTTAGTTTTTTTCTTTTTTTTGTTTTGTTTTTTGTCAACGTGTTCAGCGTAAAAATTTTCGATTTACCATCGATTCTTTTTCTGGCTATTTTCATAAATTTTTTAGCTTATTTTTAGAATATTTTAGCAAACTCAAAGCTACTAAAAATAATAAACTTAGAGAAATATTCACAAAGTACACTTAAGTTAATACCATGTAAACGGGAAACATTTTGATGTATGTATAGAAAAATTAATATATTATATATAAATAAATAATATATATAAATATAATGTATATATATAAACAATATCAATATAAATATAAATATACAAATACCTGCCATCTGAAGTGTTATTTAGTTAGTGAAAGGTTTGCCATTTGAGAATATGGATCGTTTAACAAGCGATGAACGCGTAAAAATAGTTAAAACTTACTACTACTTACTAGTAGTATTTTGGTTTTATTGCATGAGAAGTTACCAGAAAGCGTAATTTTACGTTTTGGTAACGACAATTGGCCACTAAGATCATGCAAATTGACGCCGTTAGACTTTTTTTGACCCGCTCGAGGTGTGTAAAAAAGTGGTCGAAATTTTCCTCAAATAATAATGAAATATAGGTTTCATCGATATCATAGCTCTATGTGTATTTTATTTAACTTAACTCTTATAACCGAAAAATTAATAACCCTGTATAAAGCTTGATAAAATATATTTCTCAGAAAAACACGCATTTGTTATCTAAAGTTTTTTGTTTGCTGTTCTAAGTAAAAAGGCATGTTAAACAGTTTGCAGGCATATCGAGAAAAGCGTATTCAATGCTTAAGTTTATCAAAGAATCATATAAAAACCCAATAATTTTTGACAAATTTAAACATTATCTTTACTCTTGTGAGTACAAAAAGTAAGAGTTTAATCTAACTCTCTTCATTGGGTCAAACGTAAATCCTCCATTGGATTAAAGCTTTCAAATACCCATTTATTGTAGATTTTTATAATACAGGGTGGAGCAATAGAACGTGCATATTTAAAAAATAGATAAAAAAATAAATACAAAAGGTATGGTTAAAATAAATCTAAGGCATTGTAGAGTAATAAGTGAAGTTCATTTTTCAAAAATAACATCATCTAGATTTGACCCTCTGACCCTCTCTACGACGGCACTCCTCTAACCGCAAACGAAAATTATTGAAAACTTTCTTCAGTAATACTGGTGTAATGGCTGCCATTTCACCACGAATATTCTCCTTGATATGAACGATGTTTCTTGGATTATTACTGTAGACTTTGTGTTTGAGGTATCCCCAAAAAAAAGTCAAGAGGCGTCAAGTCTGGACTACGTGGGGGCCATGGGATATCACCTCTTTTCGAAATCAGTCTGCCAGGGAAGATCTGCTTCACCACCGCCATTGTTGGAACCAAGTTCTGGAATTCACTATTCTTGAACTTTCAATTTCTGGAGCTAAAAATCCGTCCAACATCTCAACATAGCGTTCCGTATTAACCGTGACGTTTTGGCCCCGCGCATTTTCGAAGAAAAAAGGATCAGTTATTCCTCTGCCAGAGATTGCTGCCCATACTATCCCTCTAGGACTATGCAATGGTTATTGGTGTTTGATTTTGGGATTTTCACTGTTCCAGTAACGACAATTTTGACGGTTTACGAACCCATTCATAAGGAAATGAGCCTCGTCAGAGAAAAGGATATTGTCAAAATCGGAAAATCGATTAAGCATTTCATTAGCAAATGCGAGCCTGCTATGAAGTCAGACCCTTTCAATTCTTGTTTAATTGCAGCTTATATGAATGCAGTTTAAGATCCAATGATAAAATTCGTTGCAAACTTCGTCGTGATAATTGTAAGACAGACGATCTCTTGCGAGTTGACATTTGTGGATTTCCTCGTACTGACTCCATAACTCTCTCAACATTGTCTTCGGTCCTAGATGTTCTTGGGCGACCATTTGCTTGTGGTTTAAATGTTGTTCAAAACTCTTTACCCATATTTTAATTAAATTAACACTCGGAGCTTGACTAATTCGCCGTAGTCCATATTCAGCACAATAGCAATATATGAACGAGAGTTCTCGTAAAATGCGTGACGCTTCCCGTCGAAGTGATTCATAGCGACTAAAACTCCATGAGCCCGCCAACCCAACGATGTAGGCTCCGTATGTATATCAAGAAATTACATTTTAGAAGCTTGTCTTAATGTCCTGATAAACAATTGAACAAAATCCACCAATTTATGGCATCAATTTAGCAGTATGTTTCAGCAAAATATTAAGAAAATTTTGAGTTAATTTAAACCAATTTAAACAAAAATTCGTGAATTTATGACTCTTAAACGTTTAAAGATTGTCAAAAGCAAAAAAAAAAAAAATTACTGAAGTCGTTGCTATTAAATAACAAATTTAAGTGGTCTAATAAATTTGCTATCAAAAATTAAATGCATCGATTTAATTTACTTTATCACAACATTTTGTTATAATGTAATAGCATGTCAATATATGATGTTTAAGATAAGTAAATAACCTGTCGGATTATAAATTACGTGTGCAATGAATGTGGTTACAGCTGATAGTTCTGGGGAGACATCGGAAAAGTCAAATTTTACAAAAAAAAACTGTCTAAAAATTTGTCAAAATTTTTTAAATCTCTAAAAAGGTGTTTATATCGGCTAAGGGCCATATTTATATATATTTTTAGAAGGCTTATAAATAAAATTTTCGTTTTAAAAACCTTTCTCAAACTCCTATTATGAAAATGGCTTTAAGTACGTAAACCTTACTTTCGAAATAGAACATTATCTCAATACGACATATTTTTGAACCGGACATCTCATTTCGTAGAGGATCGCTAAATGAAATATATATTCAATTAAATATTAAAGCAATTCTATGTCTTCGTCTTTTTCTTTTTTAATATATGACGGATGTTCGAAATGAATACAACATAACAACATAGAAAGATGTTTTCCTCAATACAAGTATGAGAAATAAAAATAAACGGGAATTAGAATATTGGTTTTTGGGACAGCATTATTCCAGCAATAACATCTTCCAACATCTGAATTTATTTACAATTACAGATCGTTACTGATTCGATAAGACTAATTTAGTGATTGCTAGTTCAAGATCTGTATGGACAACTTCAAAACACAATTTGACAACATCTCTACCACTGCAGACATAAAGAAATGAAGACTATCGTTTAATACGCCAAAAATTAAACATCCGGTATCTTTCGACAGAACGAGTTTCATGTTTTTCTAGGTTATAGATCAATGTCCGTATATCTACCTGACTTTAGCAGTCAGTCATGATAACTATCGCATTTTGTCAGATAGTACTGGGATTATGAATGGTCCTTACAAATTGACTGATTCTCCGAAATTCCGTTTTCGCCGTAACTCCAAATTGATAGACTACAGTAGTCTAAAATTCTACTCATTACATAAGATGTAGTAAAAACAATAAATTGTCTCAATAGATGGCTTTAGCAATCTGTATTTCACGTATCTCGTTGTATAACTGCTTAAGAAGAATACAAATTTGTACTCAAAAAACCACTCAGACTGTTTTGAGATTGATTGACGCCATATTTTATAGTTTTTCTTCAATAAATGCAGGCCAGGCACTTATAATTTACACTGTGTTTACGGTTCTGAATACTGCAACAGCCAACCATGGGCAATTTTAGTTTCTTCGTTCCGATCATTTTTATGTCAAGGATGCACCACGGTTTGGAAGACCAATTGTCAAAAATGTCAATAGAATAATGGGAATCGTCAAGTCTGACCGTCATGTACGCGCCATTTCTATTTCTGAAGAGCTAAACATTGCACCATTTAGAACTGCTTGAATAAGTCTGGGTGCAGAAAAACGTTCCATGCATAAGTGCCCTACGAGTTAAACAAAAACAGAAACTCTCATGCAATTGACCAACGCAGTTGACCCATTTCTGAAGCGGATAGTAACTGGTGCTGAAAAGTAGGTCACTTACAACAACGTTAGATCGAATCGCGGTGAGCCGACCTAAACGGTGACCATGCCAGAATTGACGGTCGGGAAGACAAACACTTCGATTAGACGTTTAATCGACAAGTCTAGTAAATAATTCTCAAAATAAGTTCAGAATCGTCATTAAATTGTAGCTCATTGAATGTGGGAATCTCTCCCATATCTCATACATAAAATGGTAGAGAATTTGTTCCTTTCTTATTCAAAGATTCTTATCATCCATTCAATCTCACTAAATTCTGTATAATTTAGCCCACATCAGACATTCGTGAAATTAGTTTTGCGAATGGAACAGAGCGCCATTGTCACTCCTTAAGGATCAATTCACCAAAAATCAATTCAATATATTACACCCCTCCCGACATTTATACACAAAAGCTAAAGAACGTTGGGTGAAGGTATACAAGAGTTCATTTGACTGAAACTTCTGCAAATATTATTATTTCTGCTGAATTCTTGGCCGGAATTCCAAAATGTATGAAACTGTCATGTTTATTCCTTTATTGCCTAAAAAAATTATGTGATTTTGACGTGAATTTCGAATTCACCGCATTTTATTAATAGTACATTGTAGTAAATAGGAAATGTACTCACTACGGGTTACCCTGTACGGCTTAAAATATTTGAATCCGACTACAAGGGCCCGCCAAGCTGCTGGACGCCCTATGTGGGTTTTGCAAATATATCCTGAGTAATAATAGCCGGAGTATCTTTCTAAATTCAGATTGTTGATTATTCCACTAAATTTCCTAAACGACACGAAAGAAGACATAAAATAAAATATGTGAAGAAATGCAAAGTTGAACAAGTCTACAGTTGAATGCCCACAATATTATAGTAGGTCAATACCTACCATTAAACACCCTACATGATCCATTCAAAAATGGTCTAATGGCCCGTTTTAAACAGAGATAATTTTCGATAATAATAATATACGAAAAATATAATCAAACTTAGATGAACATTGTGTAAGAATATATGGACTTGGGAAGCCAATTTTCAATAGTCGTCGTCCCTGATTCAACGAAATAAAATGAGCTAAAATTAGTATAATTCCAAAGAGAACTGTGGCTATTTGAAGCGATAAAAATAAACTCATTTCGGATTTCTGTATTAAAATTGGACTGATATCGCCGATATTCATTAGAGTTCCTCCTTGAAGCAAACTAAATATTTCAAAATAGGCATAGTAATTTTTCTTAAAATGATTCATAATTGCGATCTGTACTTTGATCACAAAAATACATGGATAGTCCGACAGAGAGACGGACGAGAGTTGATATACCTACCTATTAAATAACTTAGATGGCGACTAGGAAAACCATTCGTATTTATTACCTATACATGCCTGCAAGTCGTCACACCGAGTTAAGGCAGTTTCAAACACATGATCTTCCCAATGTCATAACAACGGTGATTTAACCGGTCTTTTCTGCACCGCCTACTGAGTCCGTTGTCGAGGATTTTTTGAGGTAGAACATTTTTTTGTATTCGCATTCTTGTTCATTCACATCATGGTTGATATGAAGCCAGGGTCCAAATATTTTGCAAAGAAATTTTTGTTGGCTCATCTGCTTGTTATAACCCAGGATTCTGCGACAGACAAAATCAATGTCTTCCTCATCACTATATTGGTTCAAAAAGTGATTTGAAGTCGAATGTTATTTATTTTTATCCAATTGAAATATTTATGGATGTTACAAACATCAGCGCAAATTCAATATGTCTTGTAGCACAATTTGGTGATATGGATGTAACAAATATTATTTACCTCAACTATTTTTCTGTGCAAACATATGATATGATGTATATATAAAAATAATTATCATTGTGTTAGTAATTGATGTTCTCTGGAATGCGTGAACCGATTTTGTTTCTGCAAAGTGCATATTAAAGCTGAAGTTAATACCAAGGTTTTTATGTATGAACGCTTTCTGTGTTTGTATTGGTTCATGAATTACAGTCATTTTAGTGACTGTATTTAGTTATAAAATTTAGTGATAAAAAAGTTAGCTCAATGAATTATTATGCATATCGTCTTATGGTCCGTCAAAATGATACTAACCATATTTTTCATTGTCGTAGACTTTTCCATCAATTTGTTGTTGATATGTACGCTAAAATTGAAAGTGAACGACTAAATTTCATACAGTTTAATCAGAAGAAATTACGTTCGGAGGAGTATGTATATTCATTTGCGTGATGCTATAAATAATGACGGTAATGTTAATGATATTGGGAAAATGACCATTTTGCCTTCAACGTACACAGGCAGCCCACGTCATATGCATGAGTAGGCGCAGGATGCAATGACGGTCGACCAGATTTATTTATAACATTTACGTGTAATCCGAAATGGAGTGGCATCAAAGATAATTTATTTGTTGCCCAAATTCCAATTGACCGCCATGATATCACTGCCCGTGTTTTTAAGCAAAAATTGAAAGCGCTTATGGATTTTATCGTGAAATCTGAAGTGTTTGGTGAAGTCAAGTGCTGGATGTATTCTCTGGAGTGGCAAAAGCGTGGTTTGCCACACGCTCACATATTAATATGGTTACAGAATAAAATTACACCGGATGAAGTTGACAATGTGATATGTGCTGAAATTCCAGATCAAATAAGTGATCCTGAATTATATGGTGTTGTTGTGCAAAATATGATACACGGTCCATGTGGAGCATTCAATATTAACTCACCATGTATGCTTGATGGAAAATGCAGTAAACGTTATCCAAGAGCTTTGGTTTCGGATACAATCACTGGAAATGATGGTTACCCATTATATCGTCGTCGATCAACTCAAGATAATGGTAGATCAATTACCATAAGAGTAAAAAAATCAAAATGTTGTCGCTGGTAACCGTTGGGTTGTGCCCTATTCACCTTTATTGTCGAAAGCATTCAAAGCTCATATTAATGTCGAATACTGCAATTCTGTCAAGTTCATTAAATACATTTGCAAGTATGTAAATAAAGGTAGTGATATGGGCGTGTATGGATCAACTGATTCAAATAGAAATGACGAAATACATCTGTATCAAATGGGGCGTTACATTAGCAGTAATAAAGCGATTTGGCGTATTTTTCATTTCAAATTCACGAGAGATATCCAGCTGTTGTTCATTTAGCTGTTCATCTTGAAAGTGGCTAACGTGTGCATTTCACTACCGAAAATGCTGCACAGAGAGCTCTATCACCATCTCATACAACTCTAACTGCATTTTTTAAATTGTGTGAAGTTGATGCTTTTGCCAGAACATTATTGTACACAGAAGTGCCAACGTATTTTACGTGGAATGTATCAAAAAAGGAGTTCCAACAGAGCAAGAAAGGAAAACGTGTTGGTGAACATCATTCAAGTAATGCTTTGGGGCGTATTTATACTGTTCACCCAAATAATGCTGAGTGTTTTTGTTTGCGTTTGCTGTTAATAAACGTACGTGGTCCAACATCATTTCGACACTTAAGGGCAGTCAATGGAGTTCTGTGTACGACATATCGACAAGCGTGTCAACAGCTCAATTTATTGGAAAACGATATTCATTGGAAACAAACACTTGCAGACGCAGCAATTGTTGCTCATCCTTATCAAATTCGAGCTTTGTTTGCAATTATTTTGTCTACCTGTTTTCCATCGAATCCATCTGAACTGTGGACAAAATTTCAAGACTGCTTATCGGAAAATATACTGTTTCGAGTGCGTCAAGAAAATCGTAATCCGGGAATGGATTTCACGCCAAAAATTTACAATGAAGCGTTGATTTGCATTGAAGATTTCTGTTTGTCGATTGCTAATAAGCTATTAGCACAATTGTCAATGCCATCACCTAATCGTGCAATGCATGACATTTTTGAGTTAGAACTGCAACGTGAACAACAATACGATCGCAACGCATTAAATGCTATTGTTCACGCAAAACTTTCCACATTGAATGCGAACCAAAAAAAGGCGTACGATACTATTATGCAAGTTGTCAATAGTGAAGCCGGTGGATTTTATTTTCTGGATGCACCACGAGGCACCGGAAAAACTTATTTAATTTCATTGTTGTTGGCAACGATACGTTCCCAGAATCAAATTGCATTGACATTGGCGTCTTCTGGCATTGCAGCCACTTTGTTAGATGGTGGCCGGACCGCATATTCTGCTTTAAAATTGCCATTGAATTACCAAGTTAATGAAACACCGACATGCAACGTTTCAAAAACATCTGCAACGGCAAAATTATTGAAAACTTGCGGTATCATTATTTGGGATGAATGCACTATGGCAAGTAAGAAATCTGTCGAAGCTTTGGAAAGAACAATGAAAGATCTCCGAGGTAATTCAGAGTTGGTTGGTGGTGCGTTGATTTTATTGTCAGGTGATTTTAGGCAAACATTACCAGTCATTCCTAGATCAACAGCAGCCGATCAAATTAACGCTTGCTTAAAGTCTTCATATTTATGGAAATTTGTTAAAACATTGAAACTTACTACCAACGTTCGTGTTCGGTTGCAGAATGATCCATCTGCTGAGAAGTTCTCTAATCAGTTGCTGAAAATTGGGAATGGTGCAATTCCTGTTGATGACACTGGATAGATAACATTGCCAAATGATTTTTGCCGTTTCGTACAGTCAAAAGAGGAATTGATTGAAAGCGTTTTCACTAACATTGCACAACAATATACATGCCATGCCTGGTTGAGTGACAGAGCAATTTTAGCCGCAAAGAACAAAGATGTTAGTGAATTAAACATGGCTATACAATCAAAGATTCTTGGCGAATTGGTGTCGTACAAGTCTGTCGATACTGTTACCAATGAAGAACATGTTGTGAATTATCCAACAGAATTTTTGAATTCGTTGGGCTTACCAGGATTGCTTCCGCATAATCTTCAATTGAAAGTTGGAGCAACTATTATAATGCTTCGCAATATCAATCAACCCCGTTTGTGTAATGGTACAAGACTTTCTATTAAAAGGTTGATGGCTTATGTAATTGAAGCTACTATTTTAACTGGAAAATTCAACGGCGCAGATGTATTCATTCCACGCATCCCAATGATTTCCTCTGATCTACCATTTGAATTTAAACGACTTCAGTTTCCTGTTCGCCTTGCGTTTGCGGTTACCATTAATAAGGCGCAAGGCCAATCCTTAGGAATTTGTGGAGTGAATTTAGAGTCTCCAGTTTTCTCACATGGACAGTTGTATGTAGCCTGTTCGCGCGTTGGCAAACCATCGCTTTTGTATATTTACACCGAAAACGGAAAAACAACAAATGTTGTTTACCACAAAGCATTACAATAAAAATAATTTATCACTGATTTAAATGAATTCGAATTTATATTTTTATTTTCTTTCTTGAACTACGAATTGTGCCGAAACAACAACTTTGAAGGCAAAACGAAGTTTGCCGGGTCCACTAGTGATGTATAAAAAAACAGATGGGAGAGCTTCTCACATTCAGTGAGCTTACACACATTCTATTTTTAGACTCACTGAACGGGACCTACAGTTTATCGACGATTGCGATTGTCACAGTTTGTCGATTTCTCGACTATTCGAAGTGTTCGTCAAACACATAAAGGTGACCGTTGCTCAAATAGTGATGGGTGGCTGTATGCTGGATTGAACCTGCGAACGATAATCACGTGTACTAACCACCACGCCGCGGTCGGTCACATGATGTATGATGCCTAATAATTGGCACACCACCCTCATATCTATTTGCAATCTGAGCAATAGATTACTGTATTCAATGTTCGTTCCTCTAAGTTGAACGACTGACGCCGAGCACGTTGTCCATGTTGGGGTAGCAGTGATTCCAAGTTCAAAGTCACTTGCAAAATTACCTCCAAAAGCACGACATTCCCCCTCCGGCAGCGTCAGACACGTAGGCCGAGAAGCATTTCCTCGAATGCAAAAAACAAATATTACGTACAAGTATTCCGCATTTTCGTCACGGCAGTTTTTTCCCCCACTTTTACTTTGTTGACGTAGACATGACGAGTAAATAATTCAAATCTGTACGCTCGAATACATTCGAAAGCGAGGAATGAGAAACGCCGGTATTATAGTTATGAAATTCGATGTTGTTTGTCAAAAAAAAAAAAAAAAAAAAAAAAAACGGCAACAGCAACGAATGTTTACACTGATAGTGAACTTACTTTTAGGAAAGACTACACTGACGTTAAAGATAAATACAAATTACTGTGAGTATTAATAAGTGTGTCATTATTTAAATTTTGCTACTTGCTTTTGAAGCGAACCAGTGCAAAGCAAACCAACAAATACTCCAGATCACACACAACAATTCGATTCAGCTGGTTCCACAGAATAAGTATTGCAAAGAAATAAGTTAAATTTTTTATTAAAACTGATTTTTATGCGGTTTTTATCAACTATTATGTTAAACAGTTGTGTTTGTTGAGCGTTTAAAGTAACACATATCTTTTGACCAAATGTGTTTCATTTCAACTTTTTAAGTCGATTGCCTATGTTCATTCGTCTGCTTGGCCACTTACAATTTGGCACGGTTTAGCTCTCATACAAATTGGCCGATTTTTCGAAATTTAATCATTCTTCTCTAATATATGAGCTATCGAAGATTTCAAAAATGTATTTATTATTAACACTTTTTAAAATTTGGTTACTAAACCTTTCATAAATATAGGGTTATCCCTTTTTCGGTTTTAAAAGTAAAGTTAAATAAATCTGTGATTTCATTATAACGCTTCGACCTTGCAATTATGTACGACGTAAACGACCGCCTCTGGATTGGTGTCAGCAGTGGATCCTTTTGAGGTTCCTGCAGCGTCATTTTCGAAAAAACACGTTCCAATGTCACCTCCAGACTATAATGCACACCAAACAGTCACCTTTTTATGTGTGCAATGGCTATTCCACAATTATCTCTCGGTTATGGCTCTTTTCGAGCCCCATATGTGAAAATTTTGCTTGTTAACGTAACCACAGTATGAGAAATGTAAGACCGCCGGTCTTGAAAAATAGAAATGGATAAGCTTATATTTATAAAAAAATGTTTGTTTGTATATTTGTATCTATGTTTCGAATGAACGTCTAAACTAATGGACCGATTGTGACCAGTACGTTTTTGTCAGGAAGGAATTATTGACTCTATTAGGTCTTGATTGGGCAAATGGGCGATCAAAATAGCCAAATCCATCGGCATAACAATTCAATAGTACATTTTTAGTACAAAATTGTCATTGAAATTGCTATATTCAACTAAGATTGAAAAAATGGGTGTGGTACCGCCAATACAAATTAACATTTTAAAGAACTTTATCTCATAAACTACTAGCGGCGCAAAGATGCGATTTGACATGATTGTTACTGAATGTCCCAACTTCATTATACCGGACAAAGTGACTGACACATCGTCATAAAAAACCAACGAAAAGTTATTATCAATCATGAAATTCTCATGTGCTGTATTAGATGAAGATTAGGAAAGGGCGTCGTGGAGCCGCCTTTACACAATAACACTTTGAATGGGCGTATCTCATGAACTGTAAGAGATATCAGATGATATTTGATACATACCAAATAAATATGAATCAGCAAAAACTGGACAGTTCCGCCCCTTTTAAATAATCCGTTTAAATTGTCAAAATTACTGATCAATCGTAACGAAATAGCAATTATCATTCTTACGTCAATGTTTGGATAAGGGGAGCGATACCGCTCACGCAACATAACGATTTAAATGGCTATATTATATGAACTGTACAACTTTTCTCAAACCTTTCAGAAATCGCGATTGGATGTGTTGTGTGTCCGAAATACGGATACAAACAAAATTTTCAAATTTTGTGTTTGGCTTAAAAAGATTAGTACTATATCGAAAATATTTGGCAAAAATCTATCCTTTGTAACTAACATTTGTTTATTTTAGCGATAAGACGACTTGTTTCTTAGACATGCTCACACTCGTGAGTTGACGATTTTTTTTTCTGAATATTTATTTATATCACATAGTGAATAACACACTTCTTAAACCACAGGGGCTTATAATATCAATAATAGTAATATTTGATGTCACTTGACAATATCACTTTCCCTAAATTCCTTGGAAACCCGAGGTAATAGCTATTTTTTCTGTCGAGAGATTTTCTTTTAGTGACTTTTTTAATATTTTTTGATACCACCAGGTTACCACTTTCCACAAATATCTGTTACCCGAAATTCTGGTTATTTTCAATATTGAGCGGCCTGTTTCTCAAACATGATCGACGTTCCGTTTTCGAAAAATTGGTATTTCTGTATTTTAGGGCATTTAATAACATAATATTCAATCGGGTGCCCAGTATTCAAAACATAAACTTTTCTCCATTTCTATTATTTGAAACTGATTCAAAGACCAGCCGAAATCAACTCGATTTTAGCCCTCCACTCTTCGGCGTACTAGTAAAGCAAAAGCTCCACCATGTGGCGCGAATGAAGCAATAACAAAATTAAAGCAACGTTTCTCTAGTATCGTTTCTCTAGTGATGAAAATTAATCAACGCATAATTAAAAAAAAAACCAGCTAATTTCGATTTGCTTTCAAGTAGCACTGTATACCTTCAACCTATATACATCACAGAAAAAGCAGTCTTAATACAGGTAGTAAACACTTTTTGGTCAAACGATTTTTAAGTCTGCTGCCTGGCTTTGGCACCGCTTAATAATTTGCCAAACTATTGCCAGGGATTAGAAATGGGCTCATCGGCCCAGCCCTTCTACCTCACACGCAGATTTTGTCTATAATTTTGATATACAATTCTTGCTAAAATCTTAAAAAATCGATTGGTTAACCAAACCCCAAATTTCTTCCCATTCCTATACAAATGACCAATTTAACTTATAAATTCGTAAGTTCAAATCTTATATCTGGGTGCACTAAATTTTGTCAAATTTGATACAAATTGAGATAGTGTCTGAGAATAAATGTAGACTGCATATTCAAACCCGTTCTAGTATTTCCCATACAAATGGAACTACTTTTCGAAATTCCATTTTTACTATGTAGGCAGAAACCCGTTTTGCTGTTGCCCCTTCTGGTACTTCCCATACAGATGAATGATTCGAACCATATGATCTTAGTTTCATATCTTCTATACTGTTATACTAGATTCAACCAAATTTGGTATACTCTATTACACAGGTTTCAGAGCCTTCCTAGTTTCACTTCAACAAATTACAAAATATTTGTCAGCGCGATAAGAATTTTCAAACCTGAGTTTTAAAGTGCAGTATTAAGAAGTGACAGTTGTTAAATGTAACGTTATGAACAAATTTTTTGGACTCACTTTTAATATATAGCGAATTCGCATAAAATGTCATTACGTTTTGGTAATCAGCTAAACGCAGCTAAAATTGTATTGAGAGGTAGGTTTTAAACCCGTATAACCGTTCACTGCAGCCTACGGGAAAAATAAAATTTCGATATATAGGTCAATTTGTATGGGAAGTGCCAGAAGGGGCTTGTCAATGTCATCCATTTTAGTTTTCAGAACCACGACTACCAAACCCATGATATGCATCAAATTTGACAGAATTTTTGGAAGATGAAGCTAAGAATACATAAGTTAAATAGGTCATTTATACATATGGTACAAAGATATGAAGCTAAGATCATATGAGCTAAATTGGTTAAATCAATAAGAGATATCAGGAAGAAAATCCGATCTGTTTGTATAAAAGGTGCCAAATTAGATAGGATGATATAGCCCACTTGCATTCCTCGGCTATCCTTATCAAAATATTACACTGTGCCAAGCGACAAAAAAATTTGCTACAGTTATCGATCGTGTCCACCGGCCAGCTATCCAGGCAGGCGAATATCATTCAATCGACTTAATAGGTCATGAACGCCTTTTGGTCAGTTGGTGATAAATATAGATCAACCAAATTTTCGAAATATATTCACATAGAATAACCATTGAACCAATTGCAGTTGAAAGCGGCAGTAAAGCGCAGTAATTCCGGCGATGGAGTTGTTCATTGTCAGATAAATGGACGTGTCAAAAGTGCCAATTTGTCCAGTGGGATTCAATAACCACGCTCAAAATCAATGAGATTGCTTGCAAATTTACAAATATCTGAATAGTTTCTTTCCGCATCTGTCGAATAAATTGTAAAATGATAGAACATTTTGGAAAGAGTATAATTTTGAAAAGCTGGACTTAATCTTTCTACGAACTATTTTTAGATGGACGTCTCAAGGGCGGCCTCTTCTCAAGCATAATATGTCGATTTCTTACTCACTTCCAGAGAAAATCTGTATTTTTTAGCATTTGTCAATAACCACGCCTAGAGTTGGGCAGCCCCTTACAAAGTTTATTAACTGCGATAAACGTTTTTCGTGCCTGTTAACTATCACTGAATAATGGATAAATAATATAATTGTTGGAAAAACACCGAAAATTCCCATCAATCCATTGCGGTGCATAGTATAGGGGGCGTTGTGTCGGAATAAGTAGCACAATCCTTGAAAATCATATATATCTCCAATCTTTCGGGTGAAGGTATACAAATAAAACCCATTTAACTAGAGTCAAATTTAATGCTTCTTTATAGTGGACCGAAAATATCTGGACACAAAATTCTTAAAGATCCAATAATGTTTAAAAACATTTCTTTCAATATTAAAAATCTATCATGGATTGGATGGTTCCTACCCATACCTATGAACTTTCACTATATATTTAATTAACAAATAAAGTTTAGGGCTATACTGAAAGGAATTTTCCAGAGTTGAGCAAATTTGTTTAATTCTTGGCCAATTTTTCCACTTGCGAAGCATAACGTCATAGATGATACATCAGTTCACCGTCAGTTAAGTAAAAACAAAAAAAAAAACAAATTCCCCTGCATCCCTTCAATCGCTTATGATCTGAACATGGTATCACACATTATGCGTTTATCGAAAAAAAAATTTGAAAATAAATTAAAGTCGATTTAGCACCCCCCCTTCTGGCAGCCTTTACGCTTCAATTCATCCAACTGAAATTTATGAACTGCATTTTTCCTTACTTTACTTACTTTAGGCCGATAAAAACTCGAACAAATTTTCGCAAAAGAAAAAATCGGATTTTAATATTTCTAAAGAAAAAAATGCTTGACATTCCTATAATCAATTACCATTACAGTGTGGCAAGAGCGACCATACCATACAGTCAATTTAGAAATGCTCGTTTGTAATGCATCAGATATACATAAGTGCATGATAAAGAGAACTAGGTGAAAACTAAGGCAGAAGCAATGAAAATGAGGCTGGCAACTCCACAAAGCCGCTCATGTGGAGCATGAAACGCTATTAAAACTAAGTTTTCATTCACATATTAAACTTTTATCCCACTCAGAAAATAACTTTCGGAGCTGTGTGTGAAAAACTAAAATTGTATCTCTTTTACGTTCTCAGAATCATAGCCTTTTTTATATGTATTAATTTTTGATAGAAATAAGATAAGAACTTATCTTTCTGCAGCTTTCTGCAATACGAACATCCCTGTATCATCATTCACAAACGAAATGTGAAATTTTAGCTGCAGAAAATATCGATATTATAATAAACATGCAGACATTATGGGGAACGAAAACTTCGTCAGTGCCGCGTACCACGCTATGGCATTCCAGATGTCTGTGGAATTTGTGGGCCAAAGGTGTAGCCTTGCCTTCTTCATACTAAAGCAGTAACCATTTTGAAATCTACAAAAGTAAAACAAAACCAAACATTCAATTAAAAAAGTGAAAAAAAATTGAAAAAGGTATGTGAAAAGGTTGAAGGTATTTTGAATGCACACAAATATTAAGCGCAGATAACACTGCTCTTATATTACACGGCTGTGCCGAATATAAGAAATATTTTGTAACACTGTGACTGACATCTGTGCCAAGTTTCACGCAAATGTTATTATTGTTTGAGATACGCTGGGTTCCGTGCGAAACATGATTTCGACAATATTTGGAATGTGTTGTTTTGTTGAGAAGAGAAACTGGATTAAATTTTGCTAATGAAATGGAGATTCGGCGGGACAGACTTTACAGAAAAGAAAGATATAGAAGTAGCGTAAACGACAGGCGAGAACAGGTTGATTGTCAGTCTCTACCAATAAAAATCTAATCCAAAAAATCCGATTGTTTGTGTTCAAACACCGTCGATTAATATTTTAAAAGATTTTGGACTTCAGAAACATCAAATATCAGTTAGTACCGAAAAATGCTATTTTTTTCGAAAAAGACTATCACATTAAAATCTGTGGAGGAAGACTTCTGCCTGTTATAAAAAGGCGACGGTATTACAGGGAAACTAGACTTGGATCTACGCTTGTTATCCACAAACAACCGACCAAAAGAGTGAATTTCATGGCAAAGGAGGACCAAATGGAAAAGTTAGTTTAAAATCGCTTAATTATCAAGGCAATGCTGACAGGTTTGTTCGATTATCGGGGTACTCTCTATTACGAAATTATTCTGCCGAAGAAAACTATCAACATGTAACATTATATGAGCCAAAATAAGCTAGATATATGATATTAGTGGACAACTCTGGTCACCACTGTAACGCACCTTGTCACATCTTGAAGGCGACATAATATAATAAAGTCGGACGAATAGCTAAAGGCTTTCTGGAAAAAAGTAAAAGCTTTTCGGACGTTGGCTATACAGGTTGGAAGTCTCAGTATTCTCTCAGAATTTCTGATACCTTTCAAGCAGTCAAATTTGTTACATTTTAAGTGTTTGCAAAGTTAGCCAGATATATTCTGGTACCTCTCATACAAATTGGTCAATTTTGCCAAATTTAATCAGCAACCTAGGTTATTGCGCATTACGCTGATTTCTAAAGCTTTGTAAAATTGATATATATGACCATCACTCACTTTCAGTGCCTCCCATACGAATGGAGATTTAATTGACATATTGTCATCGTCATGTCCTATAAGATGAGGTACGAAGTCTGGTTGCAGTTCCCACATTGTGATTATCTCGTTTAAGCACATTTATTGCGTTTGATTTAAACTTTGTTGCCTTTGTATCGAAAATTACTAGAGTTCATTCAAGAGAATTCCTGCTTCCAATACAGTTGAATAATCATAACGTTTCACCAAAATTGGCGTAAAAGAAAAAACAATTAGGAAAACCTTCATATTTAAGAAACCGAGCGCCAAAACAGCGAAGTAACTTCATTTTTAGGAATTTCTTGCGAGGTTGCGGCGTTTTTCAACAAAAAAAAAAACCCCACACCTCAAATATATGTAGGATCCAAACAACATCATGAAAATATCCCAACTTTTAAATTTTTTAATGGTTGAATTTTCTATTATATAAAGTATAATAAAATGAAACCCTTTATTTTTTTCAATATATGATTTTAGGAATCTGTATCTCGCTTTGTTTAATTACGGTCGGATTACACTGGATGACTCAATAATGTTTAGACACCAGCAAAAAGAAAATAGGCTATATTTCACAATTTCTTTCCGATGAAAGTAAAAACGAAAGCCAGGTGGCTAATCCTGTAATAGTCAATCACGTGGAATTTTGAATTCGTCAATTCGGTTCCGGTAATTTTGAAGAAGGCCAATCGTTGATAATGTCGATAGAATAAGGAAAATCGCTGAGTCCGACCATCATGTAAACACTATTTCGATTGAAATATCACTTGAATAAAATAGACCAAACTCCCGTCTGCGTATCGCTGCCGAATCGCAACAAAATCGACCCATTTCGGAAGTGGATGGTGACTGATGATGAAAAGTGGGCCACTTGCGACGCAAGGGAAATAGTTGTAGCCGAATCGTGGTGAGTAAGGTTTTGCTGTGCGTTTGGTGGAATTATCAGGGAATTACTGCTCCCCTATGTCCGTATTCTTAATACGAACCTGCACTGTCAACAATTATAATGCCTGAAGAAAGCAATCGCAGAGAAAAACGGCTAGTTTTGACCAACGGAAGACGAATTGTGTTCCCTCATGACATCACATTGAGAGATTCTTAAGCATTCACTCTTTAGTACGGAACTGGCACCAAGTGATTACCACCTGTTCCTGTCTAAGGTGAATAACTTTGCTGGTGAAAAATTCGCCTCAACAGAAGCTTGTTTTTTTTGCCAATAGGGATGAATGTTTCTATGGCAACAAGTTATCACACATAAATCAGACATATCGCACCCCAAATACAAAAGGGGCACAACTCAAAAATTGTCCAAATCTGTTTTTTCCCATAAACTGATTCACATTACACATCTCTAACTACTATAAAAATTTCCGTCTCATCACTATCTTCTTTAACTGGAAAAATGCCGTTATGTCTATTTTTATGTCAAGTCTGTTGCTTCTACACGATCACGGTTTTTTACCTCTACTGAATAATAGAGAATTTTGAGTTGTGCCCCTTTTGTATTTAGGGTGCGATATGCAAATCGAATCATTCTAACTAAAGCCTTCAATGTCGTGCAAAAATAATAGATTTCTTTTTGATACTCCTTGTATATGAGAGGGAGACATCATTTATAATATTTACTTGCTCCCCATCGTGAGCTAATTAATCTGTTTTTATTTTATTTTTATTTTTTTTTTTTTTTTTTTTTTTTAGTAATAATTTGAGTCATGTGAAAGAAACATTTTGCCGAAGCGGAGTTAAAACTTTGATACGTCTATTAAACGCTAGTTGTTATTGGTGAAATAACTTATGAGTGGTGTCTCCTTAGCCTCATCGACTATAACGGTACATGTTGCAGAGTTCTTTATTTAGTAGTTTATCACACATTACGGGAATTGTGTCTCTCTCTAATACAAGTTAACTCAAACAAAATTAACGAACTCTTGTTTGACCCATTTTTCATTTTTTTACAATAATCAAATAAATTGCTTATTTTGTATTTTGCAATAAGTAAACGTTTTATTATTTTATTTAGTTGCAAGCACTACAATTTAATTCCTAGAAATAAGTCAGACTATTATTTTATTTAGTTGATTATTTTTAATGTAAATTAAGTATTTTTGTCATTTCAATGCAGTCAAAATTATGAGTAAATAAAGCACGGTCAATTGGACCAGTAAAAAACAATTTTTTAGAATTTGTAATATGCAAGTTCTTAACTTACACACTAATTTATAGGTTTTGTGTTTAGCGATTTTTTTCTTTTACTGTTTTTCTTATTTAAATGGTTGTATTAAATTCGTAGGTGAAAAGTCACAACATGGTTCCAGCCTCAGATCAATATTGAATGGTATTGACGTTTGGATGATTCATTTCTGAGTTATGAAAATACGATATTTGTGTTTTACCGGAAGAATAGTTCTTCATCAACATTTACATAAAATTCACATTCATATTCGTTCATATTCTCATTTCGCTCACAGATGTGAGTTCAACTCAAAGAGAAAAATTTGACTTCTCTGGAATTTATGTATCGAAAGTAAAATTGGGAGACATTCGCATAACCATATCTTCTGTACAGTTCAATAAACGGTCCGCATACGCAGATTGCTACTAAGTATAGCACTCTGGTTTTCTGCATTGGCCTTTCTTCGGCTCTTCTCTGTGTATTGTGTACAGGGTGATTGCAATTGAAGAGGTACACAGCACATAGCCTTAAGCCTTCGAGAAATTTAGGAACCTGGCAGGGCCTTCGCAACCCCCACAACCATTAATCTGACTACGGCTTTGCGTAGACGCAAAGTTGAGTTTGTCATTATCATTACTACCACATAAGAGGTCCTCTGAATTCCACAGAATTCTCTCTCTACTGAATACTTCAGGCATTTACCATAATCGCACTAATCCTACTCTTCCCTGAAGGGGAGCGGAAAACACAGAGCAAATCGCTCAAAAAGCACTTGACATATTTTATCGTTATCACTCGAGCATTTTTATGATGTTCTACCATGTTTTGCGCGTTCTATTTCATAAATTCATTGTTTGATTTTCTTATTTGGAAACAGGAACAAATTATCTAAATTAAGCGCTGCTATTGTTAGTGAGGGGGCATTGAACTTACCCATCGAAAAAAGTAGATTTGTTATTTCTGCGTTTGCGAAAGATGCTGTCGATTGCGTGAGAATGGTGAACGGGTGGTGGGTTATGTTTGAGGGGCTCAAAAGAGGCGGAGGGGGCGATTAGGGGTTGGCTTTCTAGTTAGTGAATTTATTTTGAATATATTTGTAGTGTTTTCACTTGTTTTTTTTTTTGTGTTTTGTTTTGCGCGTTACTCGTAAATAAAAAAATATTTATTTTTGGCAATTTAGGTTGTTAGTTTGCCCATTTCATCACTTGATTTCGGTTCAGTTCCACAACCCCCATTCTGGTCGGAGAGGGAAATTGTTATTCTTTATTTGTTCAATTTTTCGCAAACAATTTAGCAAATTGGCAGCTTTATTAAGAATGTCTTTACTGAGTTAGTGAAAGTAAAATGATATGGTATTCAAATGTGCGTTGGAACGATACTATAAATTCGCACCCACTGATGGTGCTTTTGGCAATGGTATGGAAAACATGTGATCATTGATAGAAAATTGAATGTTCAGCAAAACATGTTCAGTGCGAATGGTGACTACGTTTGAAACAATAAAAATGTCCGCGAATTCATATAACGTCATCTTTCAGATTAAAACTTTTGATTTATACTTGAATTCTCTGTATATCTTTCATGTACGAGGTGCGTTCACTACAAAAGGATAATTTTCAAATTTCGTGGGCTACGTACATTCGACTTTCGATTATTATTATTATTATTTTTTTTTTTTTTTTTTTTTTGATATTGGTACACTCGTCTCGAAGATATGTTGACGGTTTTATCCATATAGCATGTTTAGTTTTTTGTGAGAAGCATACATAAGACAAGTGTTCTGCGTGTCCTGGATAGCCAAGACCAAAAAGGCACGATTAGCACGACGTCGTGCATTAGGAGTTCTTACCACAAGGTCGTACGGTAAATAAGGAGTACTGCCTTGAAGTTATGCGCCTTTTGCGTGAAGCAATACGAAAAAAACGCGCGGAATTGTGGAAAAAATTCATGGCTTTTGCATCATTTTAATGCACCTGCTCACTCATCTTTGTGTTGAAAGGTTATTTGGCCCTGTGACTTTTCCCTGAAGAGACCCATGAAAGGACGGCGTTTTGCTACAATTGAGAGGATTAAAACCGAATCGCTGAGAGAGCCCAAGGACATACCAAAAAATGCATTTCAGAACTGTTTCGAGGATTGGAAAAATCGCTGGCACAAGTGTATTATACCTGAGGTAGACTACTTTGAAAGAGATAAAATAAAAATTGATGAATAAATAAACATTTTTTGAGAAAAATTAAAATTCACCTTATTTTTTTTAACACACCTCGTAAATCGTATGCCTTCTCACAGCTCATTTTAAATGATACGTTCCAGGAACTTTCTAAAAGAGTCAATAGCCAATTTTGCGTCTCTAAACTTGTCTAAAAAGAGCAGTAAGCCATTTACAGCGTACAAAAAAAAACAACAAACATTGCCGCAATCCGAATTTCATTTCTTTAGTGAAGTGAAGATTTATTCAAAAATTTGTTTCTGGAAATTCAAGGTTATCGATTCCATCCGAAAACGGGTCGAAATAATTGAACCCAAAACTATCATTAACCTTCTAAGTCACACATTTTCACGTATTTAGTCCACTAAAGCTCCCACATTGGAACCAGTACAGAAGTTTTAATCAGGTGAACTGACTTGCGCTTCACCCAACGTTCTTCGCATAGGGTTCAAAAACATGCGAATGCTAGAAGAAGAATAACAAATTAATATGCTCTTAAAGCAAAATAAAAGAAACAAAATTACAACTTTTTAAAGTCTTCTGTTAAGAAATGAAAAAAAGAGTAGCCACCGATTTCTGATAATTCGGTTTTTTTATGTAGTTCCTTAAGAGCCGTGGCAATGCTGTCAATTTTCATGAGTGGAACCAAGTTTACTAAATGCTAAATTGTACTGAATGTGTTGGTATCGAATGAAAGATATAAATCTGGCAATACGAAGATAATTTTGAGTAATTTGAATAGTAGCTGCTAGGAAGGGCAGGGCTATCCGGTCGATTTATAAAATTTTACCCCGCTTTATAGCGCAATGTGCTTAACAAAAATTATAGTAACCGCAGCCTTCAATTCAAGGACGAAGCAGTCAATTTTCATTCTCATGACTTAGTTGGTGAAACGCGTAAACTGCGCAAAATTCAATTCAACACACTTACTTGAAAGCAAGATCTTACGAATATACGAGTTAAATCGGTCATTTACATAGTTCCAGGCATGTCAAATTCGACAATTTTTCTCAGATTTTAAAAAGAATTATAAACCAATTCAATAAACAAAAATTTAGACAACTGTAGCCTATTAATTAAAAATTACAACAGAAAACTGAAAATTTGACAAGTCGATATCAGAGATATCAGAAGAATTGGCCCAATGCCCTACAATTCCATTGTCAAAACTTTAGATCATCAAATGCATAATGTGAGCCAAACTTGATTAGATTCAATATAACTTCTTCAGAGATATGAAGCAAATAATATGCGCTTTAAATCCGTCACTTGCATGCGAGGCACCATGAGCGAATACACTTCGCTTATGATATAATTTTTCAAATTATTCTAAACATTGCTGATCTATATATAGTGGACGGAAATTTACTGCGGTCTTTAAATGAAGAGATACAATTCCTTAATTCATTGACTGTCCACTGTATTGATTCACACTGCTGGGTGAAACTAGATAAAAGTGAACCGTCAACGGTACGGAAAGCACAAGAATTCCCGTGCAATTTGGCCGATTTCGCCATGTATTCTTAAGTTCATATTTCTTAAAATAAATTCTAGTAAATTCAACCAAATTTGATACGTGTTAAGCGTTTCCTCAAGAAGGATTTGAGAATGAAAATAGACAACATTCCAATGTCGTTTCTGATGTCTCTCACACAAATTAACCGACTTTAATTTTATTTTCTCTGCTTACAATTAGGGTATTCAATCGATTAATCGTTAATCGGTTAATCGAAAAATTTCTTTTTCATATTTGTTCGAATAACTAAAATAAAACATATTTCAAATAATGATTAATTCGAATAATTTATAACAATTAATCGGTTATTCGAAATTTTCAAAAAGAAAAAAAAATATATTAATAATTTGATTGTTTCTTAACATTTTTTATTTCTATATGGAATTCTTGGCACTTTTCAACACTTATTACTACTCATTTTTTCGAACATATTTCCTCACATTGCCACAGCCGTTATCTGTTTTGTTTACATTTTAGTAAACATCTGAGTTATCAAAAACGAAGAACAGCAAATTCAGGAACAAAGTAGAACAAAATTTACTCGTTGTGAAAATATTTTACATTTTTTGGAAAGACATATAGTCTTAAAATACCAGAACACAGTTTAGAAGGTAAAAATTTATATTTTAAAACATATAATAGTTTAAAATATACATTAATATTACAGGCTTTAGTGCTCCAATACAATGAGTTTAGTTTGGAAATATTTCGAAAAAGATCCAAAGAATAATCAATTTGCCAAATGCAAACGTTGTCCTAAGTCCTTAAAATGTTCGGGTTCGTCCACTTCATCACTTATTTATCATTTACGAAATGTGCACAAATTGAAAGTTGAACCAGATGAAACTGAAACAGAAAATGAGAGTCCTACAACATAAAAAAGAAAACTGGCTGGTCCAATAGAAAAATATGTGACGAAAAACAATCTTGAGACCATACAGGAAATTATATGCAGAAGCGTAGCGGAGGACGGCATGTCAGTAAGAAGTTTTAAAAAATCCAAGGTCATTCTTGCCTTTTTAAATGCAAAGGGACTCAAAATGCCGCTCAGCGAAGCTACAATTTGAAGTCACGTTGACAACTTTTACTGTGAAAAGAAAGAAGAGCTTATGAAAGATATTCGACAGATAAGGCAAAATAATGGAAGATTCTCAATTATTGTTCATGAGTGGATAATCCGTTTGCTAATGAACTAATCGAAAGACTTAGTACCCGACTTAATGATAGGCGAGTAAAAATACTAAATACACTGATTTTATACCTTAATTCCAGCGCATTTCCTTCTAATAACGTTATTTTGAAATACAGTTCAAAAAGTGAAACAAAAATTTTTGCAAATAAGCTGTATACAATGTTGTTTTACGAAGAAGAAATTTTTAATGATTCGGATGAAGATCTAGAAACTGATCGCACAAACAACTTTGGCGAACAAAATCTTTTGTTTCAATTAAATGAAACAATTAAATGTGTAAAAACATGTAAAAATACGAAAAAATCCACACGTGACTTGATGACTGACTTTATTTATTTAGAAACAACAAAAAAAAGAACAGAAAAACTTGAGAATCTTCTTTATGCTCTCCTTTCAATCTCTCCGACATCCACGATAAGCGAGAGAATATTTTCTAAGTCAAGTTTCATTAAAAACAAAGAAAAGAATCGTTTAAAACCCAAGCATTTGAACTTTATTCTCTTTTTAAAGGATTACTTTCTAAGAAATTAATAATATACAACAACTTTTTAACTTTTGTAATAAACTTAATTTTAAAAATGTATTGTTTAATAAAAAACATTAAGCACGTAAAATTGCTACTTAATACCTATGTACTTACAATTTAGTATTTAAAATATTAAATAAAACATGCTCTCAATACATTTGTAATTCAACTATACAATGTTACTTCTATATTATTTTTAGTTGAATTAAATAAAATTGTTACAAAAATATGATGTTTTTTTTTAATTTATTCGGTTAATCGAACATTTCAAAAGTTTTTTTCAAATAACCGATTAAGCAAAATGGACAAATAATTATTTGCCGAAATAACCGGTCAAAAAGAAAACCCGAATAATTGAATACCCTACTTACAATGCTTGGAAAAATTAGAAAAGAATCGGTTGTGTAACCACGTCCCTTCTGGTAGCTCTCAGACAAATGACAGATTTAACCCATGTGTTATTAAATTCATATCCTTCAAGCTGTTGCACTCAATCATGCAAGCGCTCGATATTTTTAGTCCTGATACCGAAAATGGACAACAAACTAACCGATTCAAATTACTTTTATTTTGAAACTGTAATCTAATATCTTTATCAATCAGTATCTTATATTTTTATCAATGTTATTGCATTACAATGGTGGGCAAAAATTGAAAAAATCAACGGGATAGCCATGTATCATGTATCAAAACTCATGCAGTTGTAGCAACCAAACGGCTAACGACAGCGCGCTCATTTTTTTGCAACTATTTTATTGTACTGCTTACAAACCTATGGAAGCATATCATTTTACACTGCAGTAAAATAAAGTTATCGAATCGCAACCAGCCATTGTCAATGAGTTGCGACATTTACATGTGAACAAAATGTTTATTATCGGATAGCATCAACAAAAATGCCGTGGAGGTGGGCATCCAAAACTAGGATCGATAGAACGAACTGAAACACATAATGCACGACAAAGTGCTGTTCAATTGGTGAAAATGATTAATGTGTCTGCTCGTAGCAAAAAAATTAACTTCGATTAAAGCCTTACAAAATACAAAGATTTAACAGCTGCCCAAAACGCAGTTTGCCTAGCAAGAGTACAACAAATCAGTTAGAGTGCAAATCTAAAAAGTATATAAATCGACGAATTGCTCTGCAAAAGCAAGTACATAAATCAGTAATGGTTTGATTCGCGGTAGCTGTAGTACAACGCTTACGTTTTCGTTAAACAAATCTTTCATAAAATTATTTTAAACGTTGTTTTGTTACTTTGGGCACTTAAGCGTAATTTATTACAATCCACAATTATCACAATTCAATAAATGTATGTATTAAATGTGCACGTGAAAACTATTTGAACTTAAATATTTTCTGCCCGTGAAACATTATAATTTTTTTCAATAAAAAGAGTGACACTTCGAATGCCAACTCCTGTATTATCCCTACTATACATTCCTAGACTTTTATCATTCATTCAGTTCCACTAAATTCAATATAATTTAGCATGCGTAAACTTATCTCTGCAAATGAAAACGGTCTATATTGCTATGTTCTTAAGATACTAACTATACAAATTGACTCCTTTATAATTTAATGGAATATTTTTAAATCGCTCAAAGCAAGTCAGTAATCACTTTTTTTGATCTTCATATAAATCGAGGCACTCTAATATACTTAAGTATGTACTATATATGTACTAAACATGATACTCACAAATGTTAAAACAAATTTTTGACTGAGTGCTTCATTTCAAATGTTGTAAAATTTACGCACAATATTCGTAGTTATATTCGATTTATGTTCTGTTTTTAGAAACAAATTTTCTTTTTAGACTATTCCACTAATTAGGAATTATCTTAAATTACATAAAATTTGGAACAGCAAATTGCCTTGTTTTTATTTATATAAATAATTGCGTATATATTTTATTTCAAAATAATACCGGAAATTGATCATTTAAAAAGTCTGTTTAGGGGAAATCTCCAAATTTTTCATAAGCGGAGTTATAAAGCAATCGGTTTGTTAACAGTGTTCGATTTCGTCAGTTCATCTTAAACGTGTTCTAAGATTTTTTCAATGGATAAAAATATCGACAAAAGAATTTACCCCAAATTTTGTGTTGCAAATGCAATTTCGAGTGATAAATCGCTGAAAATATTATGAAAGGCGAAGGGCGAATCGACTGGCATTGCATCCCAGTAATGAGATATGGGAGAGTGAGTGAGCTTAGAGGCTTCCCACTTTAAGAAGCACTGAATCTACCGGGTTATCCATTTTTCGATTTCAAAAATAAAGCTAAATGAAACACACATAAAGCTATTATTTCGATGAAACTTTTATTTCATTATAATGCTAAATCTTGCCATTATATAAGAAACGTGATGTTATTTAAATGACCGCCTTTGGGTTGGTTGCACTAATGGATCCTCTTGAGGTAGTTTTCGACCACTTTTTCGCACAGTTCGGGCAGTATCTTGGCGAAAACTTGACTAATCAACATTAGTCAAATGCTCCAACGTTTGGGGACTATCCACGAAATCTCGACCTCTGACGTAGCCCTAAAAAAAGTTTAACGCCGTCAAATCGCATGATCTTGGTGCCCAATTGACATCGCCAAAACGTGAAATTACGTATTCTGGAAACTGGTCTTGTTGTGTGGCTCGTGGCACCTTCTTGTTGAAACCACACATCGTCCAGTTCATAATCTTCAATTGCAGGCCAAAAAAAGTGGGTTATAATACGGCCATAGTTATCTGAATTGAAATTCAGATTATCCGCCATACTTTGACTAACAGAAACGATATTTTCGGCAGCACACATACACATTGAGATTATGTACTGGCCTCACCATATCTGTAACGCTTCCAGTCTTTTCAAATCTCTCTATAATCTTGGCAATTCCTCCTTCCACAGTAGGTCAATTATAATGACCATAATCACTCCGTACTGGGTGAAAAGTACCCACGTTTGAATCACTGCTATTGTAGTAAGATTTAACTATTTTTACGTGTATTTCGGTTGTTAAGCGATCCATATTCGTAAATGGCAAACCTTTCACTAAATAGATAACACTTCAGATGATAGGTATGTGACATCTGCGGCCTTGCCAGGCTGGAAGTTTTGAAACCACTATATATATGATGATGATACGGAACGTCAATAGTATAGAATAGTTATGTTACGATTTTCAACCAAAAAACTCAATAAATTTTCCCCTTGTTGGATGCAATTAATTTTTTTAAATATTTTTGGAATGAAGCTAAGTCCTTTCCTTAAAATTTCAAATTTTTAAGCACCTTTAATAGCAAGAGTAATTTTCCAGAAAAGTAGACTTTCCAATAAACCTGATAAGTCACAGAAAACGTAATAAGTTTCAGACGAAATTCAGTGCAAATGAATGGCATATGTGGTTCTAGGAATACATGGGTTGTACTATGTAATTTGTATGAGAGTTACCAAAGGTAAGGTGGTAATTCTATAGATTTTTTCAATTTTTGCCATGTTCTATAGTGCAATACAATTGACAAAATTTCATGTAACTGCTATCTACGAATTAGATATCACAGGTGAAAAATTGAATTTGGGTATATCGGCCAATTTGTATTGGAGGTAAGAGAAAAGGTGTGGCAACACTGGACATTTTCCTTCTCTGAATTTATTTTAACCACCTGGGAAAAAGATATGAAGCTAAAAATATAAGACTATATCGGTCATTTATATGGTAGATAACAAAATGGGCATAATTACCATTTCCTCAAGTTTTACAAGAATTATAAATTAAATCAAAAGTTTAGGATACGGCAGCCTACTTATTGAAAATTATAGAGAAAAATTTGATTTTCTGAAAATCAGTCAATTTGTGTAAGAGGTAATGCAAACCATATGACAATGCCGCCCGTTTCCATTCTCACAACATAATTTGCTAAACACATGATGTGTGGTAAATTTAGATCAATCAATATAATTGATAGGAAAAGAGATTTATGTGAAAATGAGGTGTTACAAAGGAAAGATTTAATTTTGGACGATCGATCAATTTGTATAGGGGGTAGCAGAAGTAGTTGAACTACATATATATTGCCTATTTACAAACCTTGTGTACGATCTGCCAAAATATTATTTGAGCGGCCGCCACCTGGAGGTCTGGTGAACGACAAGTCTGACAAATATTTCTCCAACTAGAACATGCGAAATCGTCGTTACATTTTAGGTTTCTTTGCGAGAGGCTACAAATAGAATGCGTGTAAGGTCACTGAATAGGAAAAGTAATTCCATATCTCATTCATGGGATGCAAAGGAATTTGTTTTGTTTTATATCACTTCCTATATTTTGGGTGAAGGTACAAGAACTCAAATCGTGACCGGATCACCAACTGCAAAATATTGTAAAAGATACTTTTTCTACAATTAATATGTTGCAAGCTACTTTTGCAAAGCTATGTGGATTATTCAAAAAGCAACGAATGACTGCACATTCCATTAATAATCAGATACTCCCGTATTTCTAGTGTCTGTTCATGTAAAAAACTGAACGTTTACGATTACTGCTGCAATAATTACTATATGCAATAATCATATGTGTCAACAATGACCAACCTGCGGCCCATTTGATACTTCTGTGAGGCGATTTTTAATATCTAGATATTACACATTCAAGTAGTATTTTCTGTCAACGAATTTTTGTTAAATTTTGAATAAGTCAGGTATGATGAATAAACTGTGCACTCTTTTGATAACCTGCAAGCATTGGAAACTTCTTTGGCTCTGTTTTTTTTTAAGATATGAAGCAGCATCGAAATGAATGCGACTCAGGAGCTATACCGTCAGCTGTAAAATAAATTCTACTTTTCAAATCATTGGCATACGAAACAACAAGCTATACAGCAAAGGTCCCTTCTCAAACCATTTTTCAATTTATGAAGATCTACAACAGCTCTGAAAAATCGAGTAGAACTTTTGATTTCACAATTCATCATACGCTTGCAATCCGCAACTGACATTTAACACCAAAAATGCTACAATAAACCATTTTCAATATATTTGGAAATACATATATATTTCAATATATTTGGAAATACATTTGAAACTGCTGAAACAAATTTCTAAACCTTATCAGCATTCGCATAATTAAACGGATACCTTTTTAAGATAATTTCTAAATTCAATCCTTCTCAAACAATATTTTTGTTTCACGAGCTTCATCGCATTACTTTAAGCGATGTGTGGCTCGTATTAATATGATAGAAGCGAAGCTTAAATCCATATATTAATACGATAGTAAAAGATTTGATAATTTTTAAGGAATATTTAAAAGTTGTGAGCATGCAGTGAAGCGTTTTCAATGGCAGTAAACGTCGTTGAAAAACTCACAATTCCATATTCAAATTGCTGACCGCAGATATTGAAAATCTTACGTGATTGAACAATTCTTTTTACGGGTGAGAGTTTAGCATCTTAAAATCTAACCTAATTTTACGATTATTGGTTTGGTTTTCTGTTCTCACATAAGCAGAACTAGCACTAGGCCATGATATAACTTAAAGGAGACTTGCCAGCCTTTTCCTTACCCTGAGCATTTCTGTTCAATTGAAATATAATAAATTATTCCTGACCAATTGGCATTTCCGCCAACTATTGTTTATTTTTAACTTATATTATTATAGAAATTTTAATCAGGTGAACTCACTTACACGTCGAAGGGTGGTCCCTAAACTAACCGACCTAACAAAGAAGACCAAACAATTTTTGAAAAAATTTCTTTATTTTTAAACTTTTTCCAGCGATATTCAATAGCTTCTACACCCTGTTTATAGTAAGAACTGCCAAAATCCTTAAAGTAACCATCAAGCACAGACTCCACCTCTGCATTGTTGTCAAATCTTCTGAAACCGAGCAATTTTTCCACGTTTGAAAATAGAAAATAGTTCGACGAATCTAAATCTGGTGAATAAGGTTCGTGATGAAGCAATTGGAACTTTAATTCATTAAGTTTGGCCATCGCAATAGTGGATATGTGAACTGGTGTCTTGATGAAACAACACCTTCTTTTTCACCAATTGAGATCTTTTTTCTATAAGTTCATCACCTAGACGTACAGCTGTAGTAAAATAGCATAATATTCATTGTTGACGGTTTTTCCTTTCTGAATATAATCAATAAAAATAATCCCAAGCGCATCCCAAACAACTGACGCCACCTTTGGATACGATTCTCCCGCTAAAGACGCTTTATTGAAAGCAAGCGCGGCACCCGTTTTGCGCACAACTTTCTCATCTTCAAATCTTCGGTCAATATACTATGCATATTTTTTGAAATGCCTATTATTTGAACTATCTGTCACGCACCTTCAGGCGACCAAATACCATTTTGATGTTTTTCTTAACCGTGTATGACGTGCACACCTGATGTGTCTGGCGTAGCAGCCCCGTCTCGTACGGCCTCGTTTAATACCTGCTACCCAATATTTTACAGTCGTAAACGAAGGAGCAGACTCTCCCAGAGTAAAATCTAACTCAGCTTTAATATTCGCTGGATTGCGACCTCTCAAATGAAAATACTAAATTACATAACGGTGACCAATTTTTCCATGTATACAAATTCACTAAGATCTTACTTTTGATGGCTCAAATAAAGATATTAAACAACGTGGCAGCTTGAAACATAAAACATATATTTTACAAGGTTGTCACTTTTCACCAAAATGAATTTTTTCGAACCACTGGCACCATCTATACGAGTACATTTTGTCGGCTAGTTTTGGGACCGCCTTTGTACCTCCACCCAACACTATTTTGCGTTAGTGCAAAAGTGAGTGGGGATGCCAGAATGGGCTTGGTGAGTCACTAGATTCTTTATGAAATATTCTCTTATCTTCATTCGCAGCAGTAAATTTGCTAAACGCTCGATGCATGTTAAATTTTATTATATTATTTAGGAATACGTGAGTAAAAATGAGCAATTTGTATGGAAATTGCCAGATTTTTCCAAATTTTACGAAATGTAAATAACTGCAGTCTACCAATTAGGGATTACAGTGAAAAAATTACATTTTGATAAATCGGGCAATTTAGAAAGGATGTGGCAGTACACCTTCATTTTCACCCCCAGAATGTACATCAGAAAAAGCATAACGTGTTGTGAATTTGACTACATTCAGTATTACTACCAGAAAAATATAAAGCTAAGAACATATGGATTAGATGGTTAATTTGTATGGAAATTACTAGAACGTGCGCGGTTACTTGGTTAATTTTTCTCAACAAGAACGTAAGTTACTGCAGCCAACTGATTAGAACTTACAGAGGAACGATAGAATTTCGGAAAATCGGCTAATTTGTATGGGTGGTATGAGAAGGACTGCGGCAGTGTTGTACATTTTCATTGTAAGACTTTACTCTTACAAACGCTCAGCGTTTATCTAAATTTTAGTAAATTTAGTTTAGTCAAGATTTGCGACCACTATCGTAACAAGGAGGCTACTAAGGAGGCTTAGTCATTTTTAGTACCCCACAAGGTTTTCAGATTAGGTGCATTGAAAGAATTTAGCCCCCAGAATGAACGAATGAATGGATGTATTAAGCCCCCAGGGAGAATTAATTGCTATGTCAATGACTATCGTCTGCACCAGCCAGAGAGACAGCGGACATCGCTCATTGGATTTAAAAAGTTGTGGAACACATTTGATCAAAAAACTACTTTGTACTTTAGACGCCTCCTTCTGGGTGTAACATTTTTGGTACATACTCGTACATCCATTCCTGTGGGTGAATATACACAAATTTTATGAAATAGCTTACGAGTTTAAAAGACTATAAGACACAGGGTGGCACACAATGTCAATAGGGACCCCTATTTAAAGACGTTGGAGCAGTTTTTTTACCCAGAACTGTGCCGAATACGTATCCGTTTCAACAGCATTTGGTTCCAGCAAGATGAAGAAACTACGCACATAGCCGGCCACTTCCCACTGGCCCTCAAGGCCACCTGGCCTGACTGCACCAAACTTTTGTTTCACGCAAGAGGTGTACAAAACAAAACCAAGGAATTTGACTGAATTGAAGCAACCTATTAAAACAATAATAGTGTCGACTCCGAATGAATAACTCTGAATGAGCATGGAGGTCATTTATATTCTATCATCTTCAAAAGCAATTAATCACATAAAATAAAATTGAATTTTCTATACAATAAAAGAAAATAACTAAAATACATTGATTAAAAAAATTTTATTCGAATTTCTTATTGTAGCACAATTGGTGTACCACCCTATACAAGTGACCAAAACAGATCGATCCACAGGACTGAAAGCATCAAATTTGCCTTCCAAAAGACCGAGCATGGCGGCGATTTCACATGAAATCATCATAAGCGACAAAACACTATAGAACAAAAATTACCGCTACTACACCACACATTCCACGTAGACTCTGTTTACAACCCAATAGTGACCATCCTACGACGTATTTTTGAAAAATGTGTGGTTGAGCCGGACTTCTTCAAGAAAAAGCGATCGAAGCCATCTGTCGCCAACAATACGCGTTATAAATCCATCGGTAATAGTTTTTTTATGATTTTAAGTAGAGAGGTCGTTACGACCTTCTGTTTACAACAAGATGACGCGCCATGCCATAATTCATTGATTTTTTGAAGACATTTTTCTCCAGTCGCTTAGAATGGTCATTTAACGCATTTTTGATTAACGCCGCTGGATTTTTATTTGTGGTTGTATTTAAAATCCAAAATATATATAGAAAAGACATGTTCTATGGCTCACCTTAAGACAAATAATAAGCGAAATAGGGGCTCCATCAGGAGGAACGCCCGAGAAAATAAGAAAAATTAATTTATTATATCATCAGACCAAATGGTGAGCACTTAACCCAAATCATACACAAAAAGTAACTGAAATTTATTTTCTTGGACCAATCTGAAAGCCTGTTGTACAAGTGTCTTTCTGTATCTCACGTATCAATTCCCACGTTACCAGTCGACAAGTTCCGGTTTTCTTTGATTATTGCGGAGTTGCGCATTTTGAATTTTTGCTCGAAGGTTAGACATTTAATAAAGAATATCATCTGTCGTTGTGCACCCTTCAAGACAGCAACTTCGTCCAAAAGATCCGGATTTGGGGAAAGTAGATTTATGCACTACGTTAACGGGTCATCTTACAAGGCTGCCATTATTAACGAATTTATGGCAAAAACTCAACAAATATCATCGAATCACCAACTGATATGACTTCGGCCTTCCTATTTTTTCAAAACTCGAATTATCATTTAGAGGCAGCTGCTTTCAGTCGATAAAAGATATAAAGGAGAATTCTCGCCGAGAATTAAAGTTTTTTTTTTTCGAAAAATGCATTTGATGATTGAACTATCCCTTGGTATAAATGTATTATTTCTGAAGAGGCTTATTTTGAAGGCGATGTAATAAATTTGAAAATATAATAAAAAATTTGTTTTTTACTGATCAATAGCTGGTTTTTTCCAACGGAAACTATGGCAGTTACAATCAAAAACAATGAAGATTTAAAAAAAAAATTGTATTTCGTTTTTCAATCATACGCTATATGGCAGGCATGGTCAAACGATACATGTTGTCAAGGACGAAAAGTCGTTGTCTTCCATATTCTTATATCGTTTAGTTTCTTTTCAAAATAATTTTGTTACAAATGCATATCAATTTCAAATTATCCATACAAATTATCCATCCATTAATAAATTGCTTATACTTTGAGTTCCAACACATCCTTTTCGTCCTTAAAAAAAATGTTTACGATTTTCATAACAACTACAAAAATTCGGATTTTTCCTTGTCGGGGGAATTTTTTGTCACTTCGAAAAACAGCTTGTGCCACTAAACCAAACATATACGAATTAGGCCCCTTAAAAAATCAAATATATTATACAGTATTTACTAGGCAACTGACTTGTTTTTGCCTTTATTTCTCTTGGATCCATCGTTCCTCCATGTATACATCTGCGTCTCATTTTCAAAAATGTCTGGGCACCCCTGATCTATAATCTAAAATCAGCTATAATTTATGTGGCTACTTTAGATGATACAATCAACACCCAAGGAGAGACAGACATCCTCATCTCCCACAGAAGTGCACATTCTCGATCTATGTGTGTTCAAAATATCAGATGCATAAATAATGAACTGATTACAACTTTATTATGCCGATTAGATCAACTACTTGTAACTGCAACTGGACACTTGATCAGCAAAACAACAGCATAAAAAAGAGCAGCGGTTGTGGCAGCAGCGTCATAGACGGCAGTACTAAACTAACGCGAAATTAAACAGTTTAAGCAACAAAAATAAAAATTTTATGAACTGGAAATTATGCACCGAATTTCAGTTATAGCGAATGAAGTCTATTCAGGACAGAGAATGAGCGAGCAATTTCAGAAGATGGAGATTATTAACAATAATCATTTTATTGATCTAGAACGAATATTGTGACATTGTATATAACCCGAATTTCAATAATCTGCTATCGTATACCCAACGGCTACCCGTTCGAAATTAAAGCAGAGATTGAAAAATGTTAAAACACGTCAAAAAGAAAAATATCGGTCAGTTTACCTGACTTGTAAATACCTTCATCGTACGCACTTTTATGTGCCAATTTGTACTTTAGGAAAGTAATAGACGAGCCATTTACAGACACTTTTTTGTGTAGACATTTTATGTCAGAACAAACTGTATTATCTTCATTCGTAGGAGGGAATGTACGAGTATACATATATATCAATTGATACGGCCATAAATGTAATAATCGGACATAAACGGTTATAACACCAGGTATATTTGTAAAATTGCGTTCTATGATTTCAAAAACGATAGACTTGGATGGTTGGCTTCCGTTGATCTTTTTGAAATTTCTAGAAACTTGAAACATCATAATATTTAGGATTGTTTTGTAAGATTCAGTGAATTTTGAAAACAAAGCCTTTATTGATATTTAACAAAAGGTTCATATATTTTATTCCGTTGTAACAAATTCTGTCAAATTTGGTATACAATAAGCTATTTCCAAAAGTAGAATTTAATAAGTTTTACTGAATTCAGCCAAATTCGGGTTACATCATGCGCTATGCAAACTTAGTTCTGGGAATGAATGTGGACGGCATTTCCACATTCCTTTTGATATCTCCCATACAAATTGTCCAATTTGACGAAATTTATGTTTTCCCCTTTAATGCGAAGACTGCAGTAACTTCAATGTTTATTAATTTTATTGCGTTATAGTGCTTGCTAAGTAAGACCTTTTTAATAGACATAGTTCAAGGAATGAAAATGGACTGCTTTGGAACAGCTCTTAGAGTGCCACTCATATGAATTGGTGGATTTTTCAAGAATTAATGGACATCTTATAACTTCTAAACGAGAGACTTCGATGAATTAAAGTTTTGTTTTTTTTTTATCAAAACCGCCGGACTGGCACGACTGTCAGCAGTTAAATACCTGTTGTCTGAAGTGTTATTTATTTAGTGAAAGCTTTGCCTTTTACGAATATGGATCGTTTAACAACCGAAGAACGCGTAAAAATAGTTAAAATTTACTACAAAAATTTTGATTTAAACGTGAGCTTTCAATCGAACAAAATTTTCTTCAGCAACGAAGCCCATTTCTCACTCGGTGGTTAGGTCAAGAAGCAAAGTTGCCGCTTAAGGGGCTCGGAGGAGTTCGAAGTGATTGTGGAAAAGTCATTGCAGTCGGAAAAAGCGACTGTTTGGTGCGCATTAAGGACCGCATTTTTTGAAAACTACTACAAAAAGATCTACTGCTAATTGGTTGCAAAAGAGGCTGTCATCTAAATGACATTGTATTTTGTATATAATGGCAAGGTCTAAGCATTATGATGAAATACAGGTATTTAACTTTACTTGAAAACGAAAAATAAATAATGCATTAGAACCTAGCGAACCACTCTCCTTTAAGCGTATCTCACACTTTCGGACCAATGCAAACGGACGTTGGGTGAAGTTATATGTAAGTCAGTTCACCTGATTGAAACGTCTGTACTGGTTTAGTGTAGTTTGATATTTCACCATGGCAATACTTAGCCTTGTACAGGGTCTACAAATTATTCACTTCTATTATGCTTGCGCTTCTGGTTCGGATAATCGGCCTACCGAAAATTTTAAAATCACCTTCCATTGTTGGGGGAAAACAGCGGTAGTTGAGAGCGTAAATTATCACTAGAGTTAAAACATACAAAATTCAATTTGTTCAAGAATTAAAACCGTCCGACTTTTCTAGTTATTACCCTATTACCTTTTAACGTCTGAAAAGTTTGAGGAATAGCCATTGTGTTCGATCAAAATTTTTTCAGTAATGCGGCCCATTTCTGGCCTAATGTACTCGTATATGCCAATATGCAAAATACCCATGATTGTACTGGCGAATAACCAAACGAGTATCAAAAGCGACCATTTTGTTCAGACGAAACAACGATTTGGTCTATAGACTAGTCGAATCAACAGAAAGGAGACCGGCAATAACATAACTGCGAATGTCGGCCGTTATGGCTCCGCAATAACGAACTATTTTCTGGCTGAAACTGAAGTCCGTTGTCTCGACGATGCTTGTTTGCAATAAGACAGTGCTGGTCCCAATGAAGCCCCCACGGCATTATATCGAGAACAATTCAATGAGCTTTAATTTCATTCTAATATGTAATAGCAAACCTCAAAATTTCTCCATTTGAGGATACGTAAAGTCCACATGAGATATTAGAAGTCAAAATTATTCGTACCGTTCGCCAAACATCACTGAAAATGTTCGAACACTTCATCTAGAACTATAACTACAGATTAGATCGTTCTAAATGGAATTATGTAGATATTTCTCATGGAATCCATATCGATGCGGACGATATACCAGCTCATCGGCAGTTAGGGCGCTGTTAAGAACGGATTTTTGCCATACATATTACATCAATTTATCTTATTTTCTCAGCGTTAAATCGTGGTGGTCCAATCGAAGCCTCGCAGGAATAACAAATATTCGGTCATGACTTTGTACAATTCCTATATCTTCACTCGAAGGAATATCTGTGCTTGCAAGCAAAAGCGGCTTAAGTAAAATTGGGGCAAAGTCCATTTTATTTTCTATTATTTTTTTCTCCTTATTTAGACGCGTATTTATCTTCAGTCCTCATGTTAAATGCTATTTAGTTTACAAGTTAAAGTATTTGTTCAAAACGACGATTTCTGGAAAATTATATGATATCTTTAAATATTAACATATACGAGAATAAAGTGTTTGTTATTGTCCTTTATGTCCATAACGCGTGAGTCTATGAGTCTACGTATATTTTGAAAGTTATGACAAATTTCCAAAACAGTGTTTTTTTAACGCTTAATAACTCAAAATTGTGGATAATTCTGACTTTTACATTTTACCAAGCATTGCAAATTAATACAATCGACGATGTTGCTGAATAATACGAATCAGGTTTTTAGGAGTGGAAATTAAATTTCGATGAAGCGTTTAATTTGTATGAGAATAGACGTGGCTATGCAATTCATTTTCTTTCTCAGAATTAAGCTCATACAACGCAAGATGTACGGCAAATTTCACTGACTTCTGTGTAACTGCTTGAAAGATATAAAACCAAAAACGGGGGATAAATTGATCATTATATGGAAGGTACCACAAGAGGCGTGGTTAATCGGTTGATGAATGAATGAATCAGTGAAGAAAATTAAGCTACAACAGTCTACGAATTAGGAGTTAAAGGGAGAAAAACAATTTTCGAAAAACCGGTCAATTTTGTGTGGGAGTGATAATGATAATAAGGTTCATTTTAATTCTGAGACACCACATAATGAAACCCAGAATGTGTACGTAATCTGACTGAAATTAATGGAACTGTACAGAAGATAAGAAGCTAAGAATGCATGGGTTAAATCGGTCATTTGTAAGAGTGTAGGAGGTTTCATGAGAGGCACGATTAGCTAGTCAATTTTTTTTAAGCACGACGAATTACAGGAATAAAATTTAATTTCGAATAATCGGTAAATTTGCATACAACATTCAAGAAGGGGTGTGGCAAGGAGATCTATTTTCATTCTCAGATGCTATCTTAACAAATCGTTAATATGTGGAAGATCTGAATCTAAAAATATTTACGTTAAATCGATCATTTGTGTGGAAGGTACCAGAAGGAGCATTTTTAACCGATCGAATATAACGGTCAATAAGAAAGACGAACATCATTCAATCGAAGTAAAAAGTCCTGATGCACATTTGGTCAAAAGAATAAATTATTTGGTGATTTAAAAGCTTCTTTTTCGTTATTACATTTTTTCAATAGCAAAAGTCATCTTTGCTTACAAGGAAAACGACTTCAATCGGAATTTACTGTTCTGGGACATGAAGCGTTTTTCAAGATGAGATTATAAAAACTTGCTACGACTTTCGAAATATACGTAACGGTGAAATGGCGCCGATAGCCGATAATATGCGCCTTAACTATAACAGAAAGTCTGTTCTCGTTTGCGTCAATATATAGAGAGATTACGTAATTTTTCATAAAGCACTACATATATGTACTTTCCAAAATTGATATAACTTGCGAACTACACGAATTTTGATATGGGGATTGACCTCAAATATGCTTCTAAAAAGCTACAACGCAAATAACGAATGAACTCCACATTGTTCTAGCTCTACTTAAGTCATTTTTTCTTGTAATTACATACTCGTACATATACCTTCATTCCTCCAACTAAAGGTATAAAAATAGTATTACGCTAAGTTATCGTTATAGATGTTTCATAGCCTTTAACTTAGTTAAATTACCTACTACATCTTGAAATACATCAAATGTCCGATCCACATATTTGAAAATTAATGAAAAAAAGTAAGAGAACACAACAAAATTATTATAAAATGAGGAGAACATTTGTAAATGATATGTCTCATGTTCTTGCTGTTCAGTTGGGGCTCTCCTATTGACGTTATTGTCGTCCCTGTTGCAATTGGCGGCCGCTTCTGCAATGCTGCTCTTTATGCAAAATCGTTTTCACACTTTCTGGAACACAACACGTTGGACGTGTACAAACATCTACAGATGTCCAGACATAAAAACAACAACAATAATGTGAAACAAGTATTCTAATATTAATGGCAAGCAAAACAAATGG
>JAHXMU010000304.1:741352-761052 GCA_019455685.1 Philornis downsi | reverse complement strand
GAGATATCATATTCAAAAATTGATGTAAACAAATCTACTTGGAACAAATTAAATGAATAAGATTGCCAACCGCCAAATTTTTATTTTTTTCTTTGATTTTTTTTTAAAAAAACATGGGTCCGTCGAATATGGGCAACCCTGTATGCTTTGTCGTCACTTAACCTTACTTCTCCTTTACCGTCCTATGAAAGGCGCTGTGCATTCATTTCGTTGCAAACTTTGGAGGCCAGAAGGAACATAGCGTCTGTTATTTTTCTTCATGCCGTTGTTTCGGGATATATTGATTGTCCGGATCTACTTGCACTCATACGCTTTAATGCTCCATCTCGCTCTCTCCGTCATATGTATACTTTTAATATTGTTATGCATTCGTGTAATTATATTTGCAATGAGCCCATTAGCAGGTCAATGAATTTGTTTAATAGATTCTGCAACAACATTGACCTTTGCTTGCCTCCTAATGTCTTTAGGCAATTAGTATGTAATTTATTAAATTAGTTAAGTTATTTACTTTATTTTTGTTAATTAGTTATATAAGATATTTGCTGGTCTGTAAGGATGTAATTCCATAGACTAAAAATAAACAAATGAAAATGAAATGAATGAACCCAAATGCTACAGCGCAAAAGGTTTTTCAAACCGAACTCGGTGGATGGCACAGAAGAGAGCGACCAAAACTCCGTTAGAAGGACCAAGCTTTTGAAATACTACCAAAATTTGGTGTGACTAATTGGAGAAGAAGCGCAGAAGACCGAAGCGCTTGGAATTATTTTCTACGTGAGGCGCATAATAGATAAGGATGACTATTCTAGTTCCCACGTAAGAAGAAGAAGAATATAGTATCACCGACAAGATGTAGATGCGGTTTTTGTTGAGGAATTAACTGAAAATATTCCTGAGCCGAAAGTATTCGCTTGAGAAACTGTGCGTCCGTTATGTTGTATCACATATACAGGGTAGCGCACGAATTGTGCTACTATCAACTCTCAACTGTCCATGGGACCGTTATCTAAAGATGTTAAAAGAGTTTTTTTTTAACCCTGAACTACGCTAAGGACGTATTCGTTTCAATAGCATTTGGTTCCAGTGAGATGGAGGAACTGCACGTATAGCCAGATCGGTTATGGCGGACCTCCAACGAAATTTCCCAAACAAATTAATATCCAAAAACTCCACTTTCCGCTGGGCCCCAAAGGGCACCTGACAGCACCAGACCTATGTTATATCAAGTTATGTCAACAGAAATGTAAAAAACGAAACCGAGGAATTGAACTGAATTAAAGCAATCCATTAATACAGTAATTGAGGCGGTCACGCAATGAATAATTTCCCGATCAGGTGTGACATATGCGTGAATGAGCATCGAGGAAATATACGGTCTATCCTCTTCAAAACCAATTAGTTATATAAATTAAAACTGGACCTTCTGTACAAGAAAACAAAATAAATGAAATACATTGATTAAAAAAATAATTATTTGAATTTCCTATTGTAATGCAATTGGTGCACCACCCTGTATGATATGTTCTCTTAATTTTCTTCAAGCTTTTTATTAAGATTAAACATAAGACAAGTACTCCAAGGACAACTTCAGGAATCAAACAATATAATATCCCAACAAAAGAAAAAGAGGGAAGTCATTCCACAACAATAGAATTTTCATAACTTTTTTCGAAGATTGTATCCTCGATTTCTTAAGGAGTTCTTTTTAACTGCATTTTATTATAGTAATTTAAAGTTCTGAAATTAATTTTTCAATAAACTTCATTACATAGTGATTATGTTATACTGAAATAAATCTGCTTAAAGAGACTTATAAGTACACATCTGGTAGAGAAAATAAGTACACCTGCTTATATTTGTTTTATGTTTAATTTTAGTTACTTTAACGGAAAGTAAACATGGCAATTCTTTTTTATATAAGTAACTTTAATATGGTAATGCCTTTGAAAGAAAAACAAAACTGAGGCTTTCTCGTTGTTTTCATTGTGAGTTAGTTAGGTGTGATTTCAGTATTTGGTCAAAATAATAAATACATTGCTCAATTCTTTAATATTTCCGAAGTCTGCTGTAGTCTTTTGGAAAAGGCTAGTTATTTTACTGTTGTTTATCTTTATTCATAACAAAATATTTTGGTAAAAAAATCAGCCATGGGTCGAAAAAGTCGTTGTTCTCCGGAGGAGAGAAAAATTGTTTCCAGACTAAGAGAAAGTGGCCAAAGTCTTCGTTCTATAGCAGAAACTATGAATCGATCGCTATTTTTTGTACAAAATACAAAGGCTAAAGGCTAAAAAACCAGTCGAAACTCGCGAAAGACCCAAAAAAAACTTCAAAAACAACAGATACATATCCGTATTGTAACACTTGCGAAGAAGAAGAATTGGAAACATAATTTCATCGCGAACAGTTCGTCATAGACTACAAGAAGCGTATTTACCAGGACGGATAGCCATAAGAATTCCTTTGTTTAAACAAAAAAATTTAAAGGCTAGATTGGCGTTTGCAAGAAGTCATTCCAATTGGTCCGGAGGAGACGGTGAAAAAAATGGCGAAACATTTTGTGGAGCGATGAAACAAAAATTAATGTATTTGGAAACAACTGTGCCTGGAATGTTCGACGCCCTAAGGGTAAGGAATTCCATGTTCGCTTTACAAAGAAGACGGTCAAGCACGGGGGTGGCAATGTTATGGTCTAGGGTTGTTTCTCGTGGTATGGTGTCGGTCCGTTACATCGAATTACCGACACTATGACCAGATTCCACTACAAAGATATCTTGGGAAATACGATGTTGAACTATGCTGTGTAAAGTATGCCTCTTAGATGGACATTTCAGCAGGATAACGATCCGAAGTATACTTCTAAATTGGTAAAGGATTGGTTCCAAGAAAATAATGTTGCCCTTCTTGACTGGCCAAGTCAATCTCCGGACTTAAATCCAATCGAAAATCTTTGGGGAGAGTTGGAAACAAATAATTGGAAATTAATGACCAGTTGTGGAATTTTGCTCAAAAAATTTGCAAGAAGCTTATTGCCAGCATGCCGAAAAGAGTCAACAAAATAATTAAAAATAAAGGTGGACATACCGGCTTTCAACGAAACTCAGCCAATTTAGCAGAAAAAAACTTGATGTTTTTACTTTTTGCTTATTTTAACTAAATGTAATTAATATTTTGTCCAATGTTATTTGATTAATTTCTTACTTTTTGAAAGGTACTGAATTAAATTTTTGTTTTTTGTTACTGTTTTAGTATGTATTTTATTTCTATTATAACAGAAGAGATTAGTATTTGTTTTTCTTTTAATTTAAATAAATTTTCTCCTACGAACCTTTAAAAAAAATATAGGGCGTACTTATTATTTTGATCATATGTGTATGTCATCTAATTACATAACCGATAACATCTTTATTTACTGAGAAAATATATTGATTTTAATTTGCTTTCCTGGAATTCTTAGGCGGTTCCGAAATGCAGCATTAACAAAATTTCCTCGTTGAAGATTTGTAATTTTTTCGATGATATATCTAAACGTTACTTTGGCAGCAATTATTTAACAAATTTTGACAGCAATGTAAATTTGTAAATCATCGTAAATTTTAAACTGGTTTGTGCGATGTGATGAAAAGGCATTGAAATGGTGGGGAAAACAATAGCATCAATTTTATTGATGTTTTTTCTATTTTTCACTGCTTTCCGTTCAAGAGTATGGGATCTTTTTTACATATTTGGATGTGTTTATTTGCTAGGATGAGCAGTTCTTGCGCTACGCAATCCAAATACAGTTACCAAACCTCTTCACTTCTTCAAATCTCTAAAAAATCGATGGTCGATGATTAGGAGTTACAAATTTGTATGTTTAATCAAAAGCATTTCGCCAGTGTTATTAAACAATTCGATTCAGTTCTAAATAAAGTCGACCTAGAGAGTCCAAAAATAGTATTCAAATTTTCGAGAGAGAATTCTTAAAGGAATTATGTCAGTTGAAGGTACTATTGCCCAGTACCTTGTTCCTAAAACTGACATTGAGGTTAAAATCGAGGGCTATGCATTAAGAGCACAGAAATTAAGGACCATACAGTTGCCATTAGTTTTACATAAAACGGAAAAAAAATTTCTTATGCCTACATTTACCATCCTACGCCTAAACTTTGTATAACAAATACAACTGCTCATTCAGTTTTGGTGCAAATTTGACTGAAGCACAAATGAACTTAACATTGGGTTTTCATAGAAGGCAAGTGCTTGCAATTTGGCAACCATATAGTACTATTTATGTAGGGCTGTTATGTAGCTCTGGCATTTTCGGAAACATTTTCTAAAAAAAAAATACTTTTCAACATTATTAATATTAGCATAGTGCACATTGTAAAGGAGATAGAATGTAATAGTTTATTGACACACGTGACAATCGTCCGCATGATCCCGGGTTCAACCCCGCATACAATCATCTATTATTATTTGAGCGTCGGTCACCTCAATGTGTATGACAAACACTTCGAGTTGTCGATAAAAAAAATGAATTTTTGATGTTTTCTGTGCAGCATCTCTTCAAAAATCAGACATATCCTTAATGTAAATAGGAAAAACATAAGATATTAGGTGGCGCGTGGTGGTGGATGCTTGTAAGCTCACTGAATGTGAGAAACTCTCCCATATCCCATTTACGGCATTCAACGAGATTTGTTTCATTATAATGCGAGTACAACCTTCCTCGATGCGCCTGACAAACATTTCGAGTAGTCGATAATTGATAAGTCTTGCAAATGTTTCTCAAACTGTGGCGTTCGGAATCGTCGTTAAATTGCAGTTCCCGCAGTTAAATTGTAGTCTTATGCTCGGTGTCTAACTGAATAATTGGTTATAATTTTAAACTTTAATTCAAATATTAGTAAGACTCTGATCGGTGTCTAACTGAATAATTGATTTTAATTCTAAACTTTAATTCAAATATTAGTGAGTCTCTTTCAAGAACAGTGTTTTTTTTATTACAATACTAACATTTACATTCTATTCGAAGCTAAATAGATGCCATATAATTCCCCTCATGACCGTTTAAAAAAGCAGCTTTGTCGATTGCTCTCCATTATAGCTTTAAATCAATCAACTTTATAAATATCACTTTATACGTTAAAACAAAAAAAAAAACAAAAAAAAAAAAAACAAAAAATCAACACCAAATATTTCAATTTATTAACTAACGCTTAAGGGTATTTCCATTAGCCTAATTTTAACAGTGCTGCTCTCCCTCTCTCTCCATTATTTGCAATAAAAACACAACTCAATCTATCTTCAAAATAAAAAACAGAATGAGAGGAAAATAATCAAATCAAAATATTTGATAACCTAACCAAAACAAACTCCCTCCACAAAAAATGAAAAAAAAATGTCAATATTCGAAATAGAATAGAAATCATGTCACGCGGAAAGAGGTGTGTACACGTAGGTATACATATATATATCCATTTGTCGGTGTGCCGCATGTACAATTGATTGCATTTCCGCATATACGAAACACAAATTCATTCATGCGAAAAATCCAAAATAAAAAAACAACCCAGAAATTCAAACAAAATATACGAGCTAAAGCATTAATAACCACAAAGCGCACCTTGCCTTTAACATGTTGGTGATGTCGCCGCACATGCCAACTTTAATTCAATTCCGAGTGAGTTGAGTTTTGGAGCTTTTCGACCTCCCCCCTCCCTCCCCCTTTCGTCGGCGAGTCAAATGTTCTTTTGTATTGCAAACAAATTGGACAATCTAATCAACATCACGTTCCTGTGCTTGGGCATTATTGTGCCCACAATTAATCAGACACCACCATTGGCATAATAATATTAACATATTTATACAGTGGACGGCAAAAGATATCGCAAGCCACTAGTAGTTTTTATATGTTGCAACAGAATAGTTTTGCATAAGTATATTTTACAAACTGTTGCCATTCGTGGCAAGCTGTTAAATACAAGCGACTATGGTATATATAGGTATGATCATAGGTTCGTGTTCCGATATACCCGTCGGTTCCAAGAAATATAAATTTAACAAAAACTTCCTCTTTGTACCGCTCTCATTCTCCTATGTTATCCGCAAAAGTATTTTTCTATAAACGCACACCTGATTAAGCCGATGTCATTAAAAAATTTTCGGATCAGCTGTTTCCCGAACACGTTTTAAGAATAAAACGAAAAAGCGTAATTTTTTCTAGAAGCAGTTTTGTCTTTATATAGGCAAATTGTTTTATTCTCTGCTAATTTTGTAACTTGTGGCATTTAAGGTTCATATCTTATTTTTCCAGCGAAAAATCGTTTTTTTTAGTTATTAATGCATAACCACGCTCACAACAAGGGCGGTCCTTACCAAATTTATAAAGGGTGTCCCAACAAGAACGCAAGATTTAAATTTGGCTCCGGTATCGTGAAATGATAATCAGTTTTTTCATGCCTAGAATTGAAGAAATGAATGTGGAGGGCATGTGGTTTCAACAAGACGGCGTCACATGTCATACAGCCAGAGAAACAATTCAGTTACTGCATCAGTCATTTTCCGGTCGTGTTATTTCGCGTTTTGGAGACTAGAATTTTCTGCCTAGATCGTGCGATTTAACACCAACAGACTTTTTTCTTCGGGGCTCAAGACGATTCAAGTCTTAAAAGAGGAAATTGGACGCTGCATTAATGAAATACCGCAGCATTTATGCAAAACGGTCATTAAAAATTTCATTAAAAGATCGCGTGTGTGCCAGCAAAGCCGCGGCGGCTATCTGCCCGATGTGTTGTTCCATACATAACCTCATTCTGTATACTTTACGATATAATAAAGTTTTACGATTTTTTTTTTTAAACATCTGTGTTTTATTTAAAACTTAAATCTTGCGTTCTTGTTGGGACATCCTTTATTACGGTGAATCAATATTATTAAGAAAAATGTGCATATGAATGATACAGGATAGACTTCGCACGCTCTGGTTAGCCATAAACGGCTTCAACTAAAGTTAACAGCGATAAAGTGAAGGAAATGTTGGTACTTGCTGAAAAATCGTCATTTCAATTTAAGAAAGAGATAGCAACTTTTTCCAGCAATATTCAACAGCGTCTATATCCAGTTTATAGTAAGAACTGTCAAACTCCTTAAAATAGTCATCAATCGCAGACTCCACCTCTTCACTGCTGGCAAATCTTCTGACACCGTGCCATTTTTTCAAGTCTAGAAATAGAAAATATCCCCAGCGAGCTAAATCTGGCAAATAAGGCGCGTGATGAAGTAATTCGAAACTTAATGCATTAGTTTTGGCGATCGCAGTAGTGGATGTGGGAACTGGAGTATTGTCTTGATGAAACTATACTTTGTTTTTCGCCAAATTCGGCCTTTTTTCATAACTTCATCACCTAAGCGCTGCAATAAATTAGCACAATATTCGTCGTTGATGGTTTTTCCTTTCTGAAGATAATCAAAAAAAAAAAAAAAATAAATAAATAAATAATCCCATGCGCATCCCGGAAAGCAGACGCCATGACCATGCCATACCAGTCCACTGCTTAGACTGTTTCTTTGTCTCAGGTGTGAAGTAGTTGACTCATGCCTCATCCATGGCTATACATCGATATAGAAATTCAGCTTTATTGCGGTGAAACATCGCCAAACACTCTACTGAAACATTTTCACGACACTGTTTTTGCTCTATTGAAAGCAAGCGCAGCACCCATCTAGTGGACAGCTTTCTCAACTTCAAATCTTCGGTCAATATACGATGTACAGAACTTTTTGAAATGCTTATCATTTCAGCTAGCTCACGCACCTTCAGCCGATGATCATCTGATACCATTTTGTGGATTTCCTTAAACGTGTCTGGCGCGGATAACTCAATTGGCCTACCACTATGGTGTTCATCTTAGCAGCTCATACGGCCTCGCCTAAACTCTGCTATCGAATATTTTACAGTCGTAAACGAAGGAGTACACTCCTCCAGAGTAGAATCTAACTTTAATATTGGTTGCACTGAGACCATTCAAATTGAAATATTGAATTACATAACGGTGACCAATTTTTCCCATAATTACAAATTCAGTGAGATCGTTTACTTTTGATGGCTCAAATAAAGACAGTAAACAACGTGGTTGAACATTTGTTTTATAAGGTTGCCAGTTTTCACCAAAACAATTTTTTTCAAACCACTGACCCATCTATAAGTCAGTTCGGCTAATTTTGGAACTACCCTTGTATTTCCATAATTCAAAAAACCGGTTAATCGAAACGAAAAAAAAATTATTAAACCGTTTATACGAATATAGAGTTTTTGAAGAAACCGGCATACGGTTTCTGATAAAAAATTATGTTTTGTCAGTTTTGAATAATCTAGAAAACATTGAAGTACATTACACTTATCCGAGCATTGAAATTAAATTATTCAGCTAATTTGCAAACTAAACGTTTCAAATGTGTTAGTCTATCTTAATACAGGGTGTCCGTCGGGAAGATATACTAATTTGTTCGCCGCCATTTTTATAAACATTAGTCTTGACAGTTCATATCTCGCAGTCGTGAAAACTATTCGATAAACCAACGTGTTTTAATCGTTTAAACATTTTATCTAAATCAATCATCGATTATTGTGACGATGAGAAAGTTACGTGAAATTTTTGGGAGAAACAACGTGCCAACAAGACGCACTATTTATCGTGTAGTGAATGATTCCAAAGAAAGAGGGTCTGTCGCTGATAGGGCCAAGCATGGTCCACAACGTGCTGCAAGATCGGCTGAAAACATTACTGCTGTTCAAGAAAGTGTTCAAAATAATCCATCAACCTCAATTTGACGCCGTGCTCAGGAGCTTGTCTTCAAAGAACAACTTTGGCCACAATTTTGCACAAGAATTTGCATTTGTTTACATTTAAGATTCAGTTGACACAAGAGCTTCTTCCACAAGACCATTTACGCCGCCATACACATGCCAATAGGATGTTACAGCTCGCCCATGACAACCCCAATTTTCATGAAAAAAATCATAATGAGTGGCGAGGCACATTTCCATTTGAATGGATACTCGTATGTGAATAAATAGAAGAGTCGGTTCTGGGCAAAGGAAAACCCTCAAATTATTCATCAGCCACCTTTGCATCCATTAAAAGTGACAGCTTGGTGTGCAATTTGGTCAGGAGGAATCATTGGACCTTACTTCTTTGAAACTGAAAACGGCGTAACGGTAACTGTCAATGTGGAGCGATATAGTGATATGATTGAAAACTTTTTAACGCCACAACTGCTTGCTTTGGGCTTGATTAAGATGTGGTATCAACAAGACGGTGCCACATCGCATACAGCCAGGATTACAATGGAACTACTGCGAGACCTCTTTCCACTTTGTGAGGCTAACAGAGGCGGACATTTATCTGATATTGTATTCCATACATAATTGCCGACATTAAATAAATCTTTTATCAATATAACATCCGTTCTCTTTCATTTTATCAAAAATTATAAACAAACAAAGTAGTATACCTTCCCGACGGACACCTTGTATATTCAAATGTGCGAATACTAACTTTCTCATAGCACTGTAACTATCTATAGACACATTATTCTAAAAAAGAACATGAAAACACATTGTATAATATTAACATAAAGTGTACTTATGTGTCTATATATTGGATGAATGAATGAATGAATGGATATATTTTTCTTTATATGAATACAAACAGTATCCATTCATGATCCATCCCCCCCACATAGAAAGAGGGACATGGGCGAGCGAACGGACAGACGGACTTCCAGTACAGCACCCCAATTATGACTTAAAGTGTTGGTACTCGCCACGCATACTGATTAATGTCGCATCACACTTCATTTCAGTCGAACAAAAGACGCATCGTCATCATGCGCAGATATAAATTTACATACAAATGATATGTGTGTATGTTTACATTCATTCAAATGTGGCAAGTTTAGCGCTGTTGACTTTTAAATGTTGCAAGTTTGAATGAATTGTATGTTCAGAGGGAAAGTGTTTTGCCGATGGCTACAGATAATAAAGTCAATTAACGGCTTTACATGATGGGTTCATATAGGAATTCGCAAGAATTTGCGGTTTTTTCTAACAGCGATTTCCTAATATGATGAGCAGACTTTTTGGGGTCGGAATATTTCAACATCAAAAGAATTCATATTTTCGAATATGACCATTTAAATGTGCGATGGAGTAGGTGAAAAAAAAGGAAGACACCTTAGTTTGGCTGTTAAACCAAGGCTATCCAAAGTTGCTAATGTGTCCGGAATAATAAATTAAACAAAAATTATATATTCTTGAGTTTACTTAGTCGAGCTTTAATTTACCTTTTTTGAGTTCAAAAATCGAGCTCATGATCTTTGTTGTCGTGGATAACATGTAGGCAGTTTTAAAGTACAGGGTGGGCCATATGAGTGTTGGCGATTTAATTCTTCAATTTCTCGGTAACGCGTGGCGCGGGGTGGCGGGGGGATATGTTGTTCGCTGCGCCGCTTCCTGGAAATTTAGTCGCCATGGAGCCGTACACGGGAGTGCAGCGTGCATTTTGTGTCCGAGCGTATTACGAAAACAATAAATCAGTGATTACTGCACGACGTTTGTATCGGCATGAACACGGTTTACACGATTTAAGTGAAGTTCCAAGCGCCAATGTGATACGAAAATGGATCAGAATGTTCGAAACAACCGGCTCAACAGTACCAATTACGGTTCGTGGTCGCCCAGCAACATGCTAGCAGACTTTTTGGTGCCAGCTTTGCAAGAACTTCAAGGCAATACCTCGAGGATGTGGTTTCAACAGGATGGGGCCACATGTCATACGGCTAGGGTATCCATAGAGCTGCTGAAAAATGCTTTTCCTGGAAAACTCATTTCGAAAAGGGGGGATATTGAATGGCCCCCACGTAGCCCCGATCTCTCTCCATGCGATTATTTTCTATGGGGCCACCTCAAATCAGTAGTCTACGAGAATAATCCGATTAATTTAGAGCAGTTGAAGAGGAACATTATTCAAGAAAGTAACAAAATACCGAGAACAACTTTTCAACCAGTTTTCCAAAATTTGCGACTTCGGTTCCAAGAGTGTCAAGCAGCCGAGGGAAGCCATTTGGACAACATTATTTTTGAGTCTTAAAAATTCCCATGCTTCTACTTTTTAAAAATACAAATATATTTTTTTTATGTTTCGTAGTTTTTTTTTTGGTTGAATATTTAAACCGCCAACACCCTTATGGCCCACCCTGTATAATTACAAAAATTACCAAGACTTTAAAATACACTTAATTTATACTAACATAATGTATACAAACAAGAATCAGTACAGAAATTTCGATCAGATGAACTGACTTATTTATACTTTCAAAAGTGTGAGGGATGTCAGATGGGATCACAGTGAAACAGTAGGTTTTTATTAAAAACTGTTCTTAATGAAAGCATAATGAAAGAAATTAAACAAGGATAACTGATTTGCGTCAATTTATCCAATTTCATTTACCGAGCTAAGTTTATCAAATGACTGATGCGTGCTAAATTACACTGAATTTAGTGCAATTGCACAAAAGACATGAATCTGAAAAATATATGGATTAAAATGAGAAATTTTAATGGAAGGTACCAGGGCATTGTACTGCTATGGTATTGACAAGAATGTAAGTAATTGAAGTTTACGAACTAACAATTACAGCTGAAAAATTGAATTTCCATAGATCGATTAATTTTGTATGGGAGGTATCAGAATCGGGGCTGTAACATTGTCATATTGCCACACAGTGCCCTAATTTCATTAGCACCCAGTTTACAAACACATTACATATGTGTCCAATTTGACAGAATTTAGAACAACTGCTAGAAATATGAAGCTAAGAATATATGGTCAAATTAACTAATATGGATAGCTTAACAACCGAAGAAAGCGTAAAAATAGTTAAAACTTATTACAAAAGTGGTGATTCAAATGAGGCCACTTTTCGTGGATTACGGGGTGATAACGGACTTCATAAACGACCTATTGTGGCAAGGATTGCCAAGATTATAAAGAAATTTGAAGAGACTGGAAGCGTTATAGATGTGGTTAGGCTTGTACATTATAGCTATGTAGGCACTGCCGAAAATATCGCTTCTGTTAGTGGAAGTGTGTGGGATAATTCGAATTTTATTTTATATGGGCCTACATCAATGACCGCGTTTACGCTGATAACCCCGAACGTTGATGTATGATGTGATGGTGATGTGACAGATATTCACCCAAAGGATTAAATTGAGGGATAAACTAATAGAATTAGTAGGGACTAGAATTGCTCGTGCTGGAATATACGGGATATTTACCTTAACTCCGATGGAACAAAACAAGTCCCGGTTTCAATATTCTTCTTTTTTAGGTGCTCTTCGGGATGAGATACACAGCTTTAGTTAACTGACGTTTGATAAGAAGTAAGTTAAGAGTAAATTGTAATAGGCCTAGTAAGCCAGAGCTGTGAAGCAATTCTCACTGTTAGAATGCGAGAGAAAGCTTTTTAGCAAGAGATATTACAAGATAGTGAAATATCTCTTTTTCATACAAGAGAGTGATAAGACATATTACAAGTCGACGCGTGTGGAATAAAGATTCCAGTTAAATTCGCGGGTAACAACCCAAGATTTATGGTGCTATGTATTTTGATTGATTGGCAGGGAATTGTTTACTCCTCATTTGAACCTATGCTGTCAACAATTAGACAGCCTTCAATCCAGCCATAGGCAGCGTAAATTGACAGTGGCTCGCCAGAAGTTTTAAAAGCTTGAATATGAGATTTTTCTGCGTCCACTTTATAGTCCGGATCTGCACTAAGTGATTACCGCCTGTTTCTGTCTATGGCGAAATGATGATTTTGCTATGGTTTTGCTGAAGGAAAATTCACCTCAAACGAAGCTGCTGAGATTGGACTGTACCAGTTTTTTCCCCAATAGGGAAAAGTGAGGCATAACGGAATTAGCTTCAAAATGGCAACAAGTTATCAAACAAAACGGTGCACACTGACCTAAATCGTATCCATTTGTAATGTCCTATCGTAGCGTATTTTAATGTCCTACAATGTTCTTATATACACATAAGCTCACTACAAGCGGCAACCTCTCCCATATCGCACCCATGCAATGCAGGATAATTTAGTTTGGTTAGTTATGTATCACTTTCCCGATGTCCTTTGCTTTAATATCAACACTAGAACGCAAACCAGTCTTATTTAAGCCAATTCGCCCTAAGCCAATTCATCTGGCTGAAACTTCTATACTGTTCTTTACAGCTATCATTTATTTAAGTTATTTCTTCTACTGACATTCACTCAAAATACAACATTTATAAATCACTTTGATGCAACATTTTCAAACAAGTGAAATGAATTCCTAGGATGGATAACTTATTTCTAAGTTTTTAAGCTAACAAACTTGGTTATGACGTTAAACCACCTTCCTTATACAAATTGCAAAAGCATTTCAGTTATTTTAAAATTCATATTCATGAAAATAATTGCTTGCAACACCCAATTAGTCATTGTAGTTGATGTTGCCACAAGTTTTCTCGCCAACTACCACATGAGGCGTGTAGCAGAGTTGTTATGGCAATCGCCATGACCAATTTCAAAAGCCCCCACACCACTATTTCAATCTAACTGCGACGCTATTGTATTGATTCGCTTGCAAAAATACGTGAGATATTACATATATATCGAATATGTATGTACACATATAAATATGTATCGGATGATTGAATCAAAAAAGGTATTATTGCTGTGGTTACATTACAAAGGAACGGTAACAATAACAGCTATGATAATGAACAATTTTAACGCCGATATAGTATGTGCTAAAGACTTTTTATCGCCATCGAATGCGGCTTTAAAGTCATTTATATACTCTTCAGGTAACGCTGACGCGTGTCATACTCAAGGAATACAACACAAACAAGAAATGAAATCAATTGCGTTCATTAAACTCTTTGATTGCTTTCGATTTTTAGGATTTAAAAATCAATGTTTCAATTGTGATTATTTGTAAATATGGGGTCAAATATGTATGTACATATGTATGTATACATAAAAGTGTGGCATGATAACGTCATATAGTCAATGGGTACCATTCTGTTGGCAATCTTGTGGGCAAAGAGTACCTTCCGATATGCATTAAAAGTCATATTCTGTTTCTCCTTTCAGCAACATAAAACACTAAATGCCTGAAATTAAACGCGACCGTACAATTAATTTCTACGAAGTATGTGTGGTCGGTTGAAATGGTTGCAAGGCAGAATGGTATGACGCATATCACGAATATGCATCGTGGAATTTGCGTCTCAACCCGAACCACAAACTTCTACGTTGTGATAGCTAATGAAATAATAGAACCTCAAATGATGATGACCGCATCCACACATAAGGACCATGATGATACAAAAACTGTGATGTATCAGATTTTTAGAACTTCGAAGCGTCTTGTTGCTTCCTGTTGCTACACAGCCTTCTTTTGTCTTGTTAAATGAATCTATTATACTAACTTGAAGTAAGCCAATTATGTACGAAATTTGCAATTATGTACGAAATTTAAGGCAATAGAATGAAAACTATGAATTTAGGAGTATGTGGGTTAAATCGGCCATTTGTATTAAATTTAATTTCAAATTCAAATTTTGCCAAATACTATAAAACAATACAATGAATTATGAATAGCAGGGAACATTAATTTTAGGAAATAGATCAACATGTGTATGGGAGAAGGAGTTACCCGAACATACTCGTACGTGGCAATGAACCTTAAATGTGTATCAAATTTGACCGAATTGGTGGGTGTAATTGTAAAAAAGATATGAGTTTAAGGGGTTACATATTTGTTCTAGAAAAGACACGTTTATTTTGCCAATTTTCTCAAATTTTACCTAGAATTATAGAACAAACCAATGGGCAGAAACTAAGATTGTTGCACTCTACGTCGTGAATTATAAGGATATAATTGAATTTCGGAAAATCGAACAATTAATATGAGAAATTCTACAAAGGGCGTGACAATGCTTTCCAGTTTTATTACTAAACACTATCTTAGCAAGTCCTTAACGCTTATCAAATTTGACTGAATTTAGTGTAACAAGGTAGAAGATATGAGCCTAAGGATATTTGGGTTAAATTGCTCTTTTGTATGAGAGGTATCAGAAGGATAGTTAGGCTGTGCCAAGTTTTAATGACTTTCATAAAGATTTACGGCAGTTATCGATTGAGCGATGTGGGCGTTTAATCGATTTTAGAAATCATGGAATAAATTTGGTCAAAAGATACTATCGCTACCTTCTGGGGGTTATATTTTTGGTCGTAACTTCACTCCTCCAGGTGAAAGTATAAAAATCGTGGCTTTAATGCTTTCTTGTTGACCAGGTTACTACAAAACATATTTTGAATTGCATTCTGCCAATTATGTTAAGCACTCAATTAACCGCTATTTAAATTTGTTCTGAGAATACGAGATTTAATAACTATGCTCTCTAAGAAAAAGTTATTGTAATCAATGAATTGAGAGCATTTGATATACAAAATATGTTTTTTCAAGTGAGCGAAACTCCAAGAAATAAATTGATCTGTCAAGGGTTTATTAACTCACATTGCTGTTTTCAAGTAACCACGATTTCCCTGAGAAATCATGGCCTATATCACAAGAGATTTAGACAAAATATTTTTTTTAACTGTTTTGCCCGCATGATCATGTGCAAGTAAGGGAACAAAGAAGTGTTTTGTGAGAATGTTTTATGAGAGAAAACTGACTAGGCCGTTAAGGATAATAAGTTTGCTTTGAGAGGTTTTTATTCAAAAATAGGTAAGGAAGATATTCTAAAAACAAGAACCGAAATTAGTCGAACTTCTCTCACATTTATTCCCGACAGTTCAGCGCTATGAGGGCAAATATCGTGCTAGAATGTGGAAAGGCGCGATGATATAAAAGGGAATACCGCATAGTGTCTGATGAAACGGATGCTGCATGCATGAAGAAATTGCGGCTAACTATAAAGCATGCTGTGTGGGAACAGCTACAAAAAGAATAGAGAGACGAGCACTGCACCAACAGAATATGCAAATAAGGAAAGAGATGACGCCTGAAAATTCCAGCCAGAAATTTGCTTGTTGTTATTTAATGTTAAAAATTTTAGTCTGCTAATCGATACGCAGATTGCGTCGACTATGTAGAGAGACGTTTTCTACGAGCTGCCGATACGGGAAATTCCAATTACTTGAGAAGACTGTGAATACCAAGTAAAATAATAAAACACTTGATTGGGATGGCAATATGGAATGAACAGGGTTGATTGAGCTATTTCCTCATGACCGACTTTGACGAATTCCTATGTTGTGCAATTAAGCAGTTACACGTGAAATCAGGCCCAATAAACTGAATCTGAATGTACTATGTGCTGTCTACAGGAAGACGATTCGAGTGTAAGTGAAAAAAATCCTTTGAACCACATAAACGGAATTTGGGAGAACTTTACAAATTCAATGATTATAAGCGCCTTTGGGACTTACTGAGACGATGAGTGTGAATTCCGAGTGCCAACTTTTGGGGCTTTTGATGTGTTTTTGTTCAATTAACGAAGTGTCATTATTAAGGATGGAAAAGGATGAAAGTTAGACAGTTGTATCGGTGTCAAAACTATGATCTTATGCCCAATAACAGCATATGCTAAGCATCGTGCCAAGTTGCCCCTATTATCGTACACATAAGGCTATTAAAAGTTTATTGCGCGAAGATCTACAGCCCATTTTGGATCACGATCGATAACTTGCCACATAATCACACCACTTTAAGTCCTGAAAAACACCCACTAGGAAAGCTGGTCTCGATGGCACGATACGAAAAAAGCTATTTGAATGAATGACTGAGTGTGATACGCCTGCAAGGCTGATACGTCTTTACAAAATGAAGCTGACCAACTCGATATAATGAATATAAGCAGACAAGAATATGACAGAACCATTGAATACTAAGTGAGGATACAGATAAGTTGCAATTAGGAAAGGCGCAGTAAATATAAATAGTAAATAGACAGTATCTTCAAGAAAAACCCCATAATGCGCATGCGATTGCCTATGTATTCATTCATTGCTAATATTGCATATAACGTTACATAATGTTACTGCAGTCTCTTCAAAACTTGAGAATGATTATTCTAAAGATGACGTAAATGATGGTGTTTTCTTTTCTCATAAAAAGTTTAACTTTTCTCCGGTCTTTAACCAAAAAATCCACTGTGGAGTTCAATTCTGGAGAATGTGTTACCGGTTGGTAGAAATTCGTAGTACAGGGTGTTCGTCGGGAAGGTATACTATTTTGTTTTGCCGCCATTTTAGTAAACGTTAGTCTTGATAGTTCATATTTGGCAGTCGTGAAGTAGAGACGTGGAAAATTTATTATGGAAAAATATTCGATAAACCAAAGTGTTTTAATCATTAAAACATTTTATGAAAATCAATAATCGATTACTGTGACGATGAGAAAGTTACGTGAAATTTTTGGGAGAAACAACGTGCCAACAAGATGCACTATTTATCGTGTAGTGAATGATTTCGAAGAAAGAGGGTCTGTAGCTGATAGGGTCAAGCATGAATAGGATGTTACAGCTCGCCCATGACAACCCCGATTTTCATGAAAAAATCATAATGAGAGAAGAGGCACATTTTCATTTAAATTGATATGTGAATAAACAGGATAGTCGGTTTTGGGCAATGGAAACCCCTCAAATTATTCATCAGTCACCTTTATATTCATTAAAAGTGACAGTCTGGTGTGCAATTTGGTCAGGAGAAATCATTGGACCTTACTTCTTTGAACCTGAACTCTTAATGGGGATCGATATCATGATATGATTGAAAACTTTTTAACTCCACAACTGCATGCTTTGGGATTGATTAACATGTGGTATCAACAAGAAGGTGCGACATCACATACAGCCAGGATTAAAATGGGATTACTGCAAGACCTCTTTCCAGAACAAGTTATTTCAAGAAATGGTGATGTTGATTGGCCGGTCGCCTGATTTGACGGCTCCGGACTTCTTTTTGTGGGGATATCTAAAAGCAAGATTTTTGCAAACAACCCAAAAACGCTTCAACAACTCAAACAAAATATTCGTGATGAAATTAATAAAAACCGCGTGAAATGTATGAGAATGTAATGAAAAATGTGCTCAAAAGGGCTCGCATTTATAGGTATAAGGCTAACAGAGGCGGACATTTATTTGATATTGTATTCCATACATAATTCCCAACAGTAAATAAAATATTTATCAATATAAGATCCATTCCCTTTCATTTAATCAAAAATTATAAACAAACAAAGTAGTATACCTGCCCGACGGACACCCTGTATTTCCCAAGGATGCCATTTTCTAGAAGCACATTTTATCCTCTAATACTTATATATGTATTTTAGTATTATTTTTTGATTGAGAGTGGTTCAAGTTTTTAAATTAAATACGCTTATATGTTGCGTAAAAGTTAAAAAATGGAAACATTCGCTTCATATTCGTCCAAAGTTTGCGAAAACGTAGCTTTCATGTTGATGGCTTTTTTCGGACTTTTAACACATGTCTTTTAGGACAAAAATTGATAACTAAGATATTGATTTTTCATGTTCTTTTATGCACTTTCAGTGCAACATTTGTGAATTGCTGCACCCTGTTTTAACACAAGAGAAAATTTGATTTTCTCGGCCAGATCCAACGTTTTTCTTTTCGTGTCTATAAAGTTATCATACCACCCTAGTATTTGCTAACAACTTTAAATTCTTCCACATAATCTCAAGTTATTGCTACAGTGTATTGAACTCGAGGGCACTCACGCAGCTCTGCTTCGATTCGAAGCACTTGTCTTCAATGGCATTAAGTCAACATCACTCACTCGCTCAGTTTTGTTGAATATTTTAAAACCTTAAGCTTCTTAAAGTGGAAAATGCGAATGCAATTCTGCTTTTGCCCTGTATATTTGTGTATTTTTAATATCTTTACTTACTTGAATGTCTCTCGATACTATTCCGCATTGGGAATTTATGTTATTCTTTTTGTGCTTAAGTTCATCAAATTGCTAGCGCTGGTTGTTGTATCTGGTGTTGACTATACACGATGACACGATGAAATGACAACTGAAAGATAGAAATTGATGGGAAAAATATTAATAAAATTAACTTTAAGAGATTGCTAATAGAGATAATAAAGACAAGAATATGACAGGGATAAGAGAAAAGAATTTCCAATGAAAAATAGTTTATTGTCCTATAGCACAAGTTTTACCATGATGCCGGATACAATTATGGCAAAAAATACGTTTCAGTGCAATATTTTGTAAAGTTTTTTTTAACCCATTACTCTTACTTCGTTATTGAAAAGTTCAGAGCGAGTTCAGGTTTTTGTAAAATATTCCATATCTTGATCGTCGTTTAGAGATCATCTTCAGGAACTTAAAATTTATGTAAACAAAACTCAAAATCACATAGAACTTGCATTGCTGTGTTCTTTTTTCTAAATTAGGATAGCAATTATAATATTAAAAATTTGATTTTTTATATGAAAGAAAAGTCAGAGCGAAATTTTTTGCCACAAAAATGATTGATAAAGTGGATGTCGGCATAAATATCGGGTGGTTCGGAAAGTTCGTTCAGTGTTTAAAAGAAATTTATTTGCAAATTTGTATACAAG
>JAHXMU010000304.1:721981-736352 GCA_019455685.1 Philornis downsi | reverse complement strand
ACTGCCGCATTATTTCCTCCCGATGTAGTATCCAAATTACGAAGGAGTAACGAAGAGATTCCTTTTGTACCAAAATTAAAAAATAGACCATTGTTTCATCATCAGCAAATACTTGCCATATCTGGTTTTTAACTAAATTTACGTTATGGTCTACATATTTTATATTTTGCCCCGCCCTTAAATATTAAATTCACTTTTTTTCAATTTAGAACAAACTTCTTGCCTCCAAGCACAACAAGTTAAGATTTCCCAAATACGTCTCAGTGAACAAATAACGCTTAATCTAATATTTTTTGTAGTTGTATGGTCTTAGTGGGCTTAGAGCAAAAGTTTTATGTTTTCTTTTACTACGTTGACGTTTTGTTGCTACAGTTTTTGCCTCTCGAACACTACAGCAAGTTATCCTTCCTCTCAATAGACAATACACGTTCATTAAAGAGGATTTCGTTACAAGAATAGTTACTGCAACCACATCTTAATGCTACATCACTACACTTCTCTGTATGTCATTTGTTGTGGAATCAGCGTTAAGCTTTTGAAATCCATATGAGACATTGTATGCGACAGCAGACAACAAGCCAAGAGATGATGTTGATTAGTCATCTGAGCCATGTTCGTTGAGATCTACCGACTATTGATTGACATTTTTGGAGAGGGAGCAAAAGCTTATATCGAATGCACGTTGCAAAAATACCGATAGTGTTCCCCACCATTACATGAAATATCATTCAATAAAACTAGGCAATGAAACGGAAGAACAAATTTTGATCAGAATTGTAATAAAACTGTCATTTTTAATCTGTTTTGGGCAGTTGAAAGCTAAAATGGCAATAGACATTTTGCATATTCTAATTTCACTTTTTATTTATCTGTTATTTTTTCAACTCAGTTTGATTTATTAGATCATTTTAGGTCTAAATGCCTACGAATGTCGAAATAATTTCCCTGTGGCAATATTTTTTGCTGATGTGACGATAAAAATCAGAAATATTCTACAACAGCTGCGCCTAAGAATTTAATAATTGAATTTCGACAAGTCGACTATTCTCTTTCTAGGAAAAAATGGAAAAGTTTGAAATCAACTTTTGTGTTGTGTGAAAGTCGAAAAGTCGACTTTTGTTTTCGACTTTTGACTTTTTTTGTTGTTTTGTTTTTTTATTGGGTTGTTCGGAAAGTTCGTTCGATTAATGTGTTAGTTCACCATACGTCACTCCTCATGACGTAGAGTTCCTTCAAACACTATCATAACTTCCTCCCACCCCTTCTCTAAACTGTTTACTATTGTTTACTTGTGTTCTCGTTCTAGTCGTGAGTGAATATAGCGTTTTAGAAAAATAGTTTTAAAAAGTGGAAAAAATGAGTAAAAATGAACATTTTAGGCATATTACGCTGTATTATTTCCGAAAAGGAAAAACGGCTACTGATGCCAGTCGAAAAATATAGTCTATTTATGAAGAAAACGGACCAAATGAAAGAACTTGCCAGAAATGGTTTAAAAGATTTTCTATCGGCCACTTCTCCGTAACGGACGCTCCCAAATCAGGACGACCAAAAGAAATTGTTTCCGAGGAGGTGAGAGATCTAGTTATTGTTAATCCCCGTGCTGAAATAGCTGAAACAGTCAAAAAATCAGTCTCAACGGGGTCACGCGGTCATAAAAGAGCTCGGACTTGTGAGCAACCTCGATGTGTGGGTACCTCACACTGTCTTGCAGACCCGTCAGAAACTGTCAGAGCTTGGGTGGGAAGCTTTACCTCACCCACCGTACTCGCCCCGCCCGACTATCACCTATTTCGTAGTCTGAGCAACCACTTGAAGGATTTAAGTTTCCATAACGACGAGGAAGTGAAAAATCAAGTTGTTTGTTCTTTTCAGAAAACCACGGGAGTTTTATGAGAGAGGAATCAGAAAGCTCCCAGAGAGATGGGAAGAAGTTATTAAAAAAGGGGGAGATTATATAATAGATTAAAATAGTTGTTTTCTTGCACATAAATTTGTAAATAAATTTCTTTTAAAAACCGAATGAACTTTCCGAACAACCCGTTACTTGCCTTGGTCTTCTTATGTTGGTCGTAATGTTACTGAAAAATATGTCGAATACTTCTTTTTTTATCAAACACAAGGCTGCCGAAGAATAGTTTTGAAGCATTAATATCATCTTAAAATCACGTATGACCCGATGGGACGGCTCATAAGATGCGGCTTACTAAAGACATCTAGCGGAAAACGTACACACATTTTTACCTAAAGGCGAAACTTTAATTTTTTACCTATATGGCGAAACTCCGTAGAAAAAAAATGATGTGAAATTTAAAGCTAAATTTTTCCCGCAGACAGTACTATGTTTTTCGCGACGAAAAGACATTTCTGTTGGTGGCAACACCAACATTTTTTTTAGTGTTTTCCAACACTGATATCGGAATGACTTACATTTTTACGTCATAATATGTTCAATAATATATTGGCAAGCTTTTAAAATTTAACAGTAATAAAAACGGCACAATTTTACAAATTTTCAAAAATTTTTACAAACATATTTTGACGCTAAAAACACGAGTTGTTCCGATTTCAGAGTTTTAAAGCAGTTCATGATCACTGGCAATGCAGTTAAATTTTTTCACGAGGAAAAAATGTCTCGTGAAATTTTTTACTCGTGAAAAGAACTAAGCCAAGTGCCTTAATTAAGAATTATTCATTTTTTTTCTGTATAACTCGTAGTCGTAGTCAAATTGTTTCTGAAGAAAAACCTGTCTGCAAAATTTTGTCAAAATAGGTGAAAATCTAATACTTTTCCCCCCTTTTTATTGTGGAATGACTCATATAATTCACATTACATTGCCGACCCCATCGCCACCCCCGCTTTGAATTCCCGCGGTGACTATGCGGTAGACAGGCAGGAGGTAGAGAATCAAAACTGTGCAATATTCCACGGGCTCGGCAACAAAAGCTTAACAATAGCTTATGCTGTTGCATTCAGCAGAAATAAAAACAAAAATAATAAAGAAAATATTGCTGCAACATTTCTCATAAATGCAATCGTGCGGAAATGTTGTGATGCCAAAGTATTGCAGTTTTTACGGGAAGTCACTGCATGACATAAGTAAGTTAACCATTTTCGTTCTACATTTTTACGCAGCAATACAATGAACCCTGTGCTCGTTGCGTCGAAAATAAAAAAAAATGAAAATAGCTCTGAACCGGAGCCCCAGTATTAAAAGCACTTGGAATGAAATATTATTACAAGATATAGTTGATGTTGTTGTACGTTTTTAAAAATTAACTTGAGATGTAATACAGAATAAACAGCGTCGATTCTCTTTAGTTGTTTTTCCTTTGTTAGCTCCGGTTGAGATGTCATAAAATGTTCAAAGTTTCGTATGAGCAATTTGGGAAAAATGTTTACTGTGGACAATTTGCAGGTTCTTCAAAGTTATTTAGGGTAGTGGAGTATAAGGTAGATAATAAGTTTTTTCTGCCATAAGGATTTAGTTCAACAATGTTTAGGATTTATAGAACTTTTGTGAACTTTTGTCAAATGTGCAATTTTGTATTCAGCGTAATAATAATTGAAGCCTACACAAAGACGAGGTTTGCATTGCCTACACAATGCAGACCCCCTCGTTGACTCCTATTAAAGTCATTAGTTTGTGCAATTGCATTTACAATGTCTATGTAGGCATCTGTAGTATTAATGTAAGCATGCATAGGCTTCCGTGTAAGAACACTCACAGAAAAAACATCGATATTCGCTGCTGCCATATTTGGACATCATTGCAATCAACAATTTCGGTTAAGACAACTACGAATTTGGTTCCGTCGACTTTTGTAATTATGTACATTTATTTAGTTTTCATATAAAAATTGACTAAAAAAAATTATAAAAATTACTTTGGCATCGAAGTAATATGAAATTTGGTTGTTGTAACTGAATTAATGAAAAATTCTGTTGCTGTAAACGAAATGCTAGATTATAACAAGGAAAGTTTTGCAGTTCACGCAACAATAAGTTGTCTGACAATTTAATATAACGCTCTGAAGTCATTGTAACTGCATGCACCCTTTCATTTTCAAAAAAGCAAGGGGCGATAATTCGATCGCTTTAGCCCACTGAAGACGCTTATGATGCTTGCGTTTCGGATTCATAAAAGTTGGTCTTGTTTTTTGTACACTACTGTGTGTAAAGCGGAAATCTTTCGCTTCGGCTACGACTACAATATACATATTAAATTTCAAAAACGCTTTATTAAAGCGACTTAATGTTATAATATGATGGTAAAGAGAACATGGAAGTCGAACCGGGGAAATGATTGCTGAAGTTGCATTTTTGATCTTCTTGTACCAAATTTCATAAAATTCGCCAACGACAGGGACAAAACTTTAAATTGTTGCTGTCGACTTGAAGCGAAAGGATCCCTGTCAAATGTTATCACCATCCACTTCGACATGCCACAATTTCCATGCCTTAACATTTCATGTGAAAATATTTTGAAAACTATATCGATTTTAATGTCGTATAATACTTTCTAGTAATTGGTTATTATTATTATCGTATTAATATACACATAGCACAGAGTTGCCTTTGAATGAATTCTGCCAAATGCCAAATGCAGGATGTTGTTCGTATTCATACATGGAGAATATAGCCTAGATCACCTTAGCTTAGTGAGAGTTCGTAATAAATACTATTGGTTTATATATATATATTATATATATGTTATACATATATATATTATATGTATATTATATAGGTATATATTATAAGCAATTTGAAATGTAGTCAATTACAAGGAAAAATGGGACGACTTATAATAATTGAAAAGCTACAATATTTCTAGCCTACGGATGGTCTAATAAAGCACTGCCAAGCAAATGCCATTTCCACTTTTTTAATAGATATCAATAATCAGCCTCGCACAAAAGCGGTACTGTTTAAGGATGTCCGAAAGATGAATGTATTTAACTTGACCTTCCATTCATGAAACTCTATTGATTTGAAGTACTCTGTCGCATGTTGAAAGAGATACATTTTAATGTTGATTCCACAAATTTTTATAAAACTTGGTAAATTTTATAAAATATTATTTCAAAATTCAAAAGTATGGTAATATCTTTAACTGTGAAATATATCACAAAGCATCACGGGTCTTTATATATATTACACCTGTAGCCTCTATATAAATTCAGAGCTATATATATATATATATATATATATATATGTAGGTATACATATATATATATATATATATGTATCTGTTTGTGTGTGTGTGTGTGTGTGCATCGTATTGTGTTGTCAATATATGTATGTAGATTGAATGCTCTAGTAGTAGGTTTTCATAAAATTTTACTAGCGTATGAATATTAGATGAGACGAGATTGTTCTAACTGAAGTTCAGTTAAGGTGGTCAAATTCATGATACTAAAGCATCATAAAAAACAACGAAACAAACTCCCTTGCAACTCATGAATGAGATATAGGAGAGCTTCTCATATTCAGTGAGCTTCAATGCATTCCATTTTAGACTCATTCAACGGGACTTACAATTTAAAGACGATTTCGAATGTCACAGCTTGAGAAGCGTTGACAAAACTTGTCGATTACTCGACTACTCGAAGTATTCGTTAGACACGTCGGAGTAAACGCCGCTTAAATAATGATAGCTGGCTGTATGAGGGGTTGAACCCGGTATCATGCGAACGATAGTCGCGTGTGCTAAATATCGCTTGCATTTTGAAATATGACAAATGTAGCATTAAGAAAATATTGTAATATTTACAATTCAATGAAAATGCTGTTATAAACATTTGTCGCTGCATATTAGTCAGCCTTGGATGGAAATTGACATACAGTATCAAACATACAGTACAAAACTAAAGCGCGGAATGTTTTTTACGAATGTCGTTAAACAGCCTTTCAAATTCGTTTAGATAATTGATTTTTTTTTATTCAGCGTTCTAGATTATTAAATTATATTTTGAAATAAAGCAAAAACAGCATGAATTCTTCATTAAAAACGATCAAAATTTAAGAAAAAGGTAAAACTCAATGTTTTTAGGTGACAAAAGTAAAGCACGTAGCCAGTACTATATAACTGAGGACTAGAAAAAACTCCGTATTTTGTTGCATATGCATTATTTTGTAAAACTTCGGCACATTTTCGATGCATTTAGTCAATTATTTCAATTTTATTTTGTACGAACCACTCTTTCACACACCTGGATGTGTGTTTGGGGGCGTTGTCATGTTGGTAACTTAACTTAATTGGCATCTCCTCATCTGCATGTGGAAGCATTACATTTTGGAGAATGTCTCTATAAACTAATCGATCCATTATTCCACTTATTCTATGAATTGGACCAATGCTATGGCCTGAGAAACAGCCCCAGACCAAAACGCTGGCCCCTCCGTGTTTCACTGTGCCTTTCGTATATTGTGGCTTAAGACGCTGTTTTCTGGGTCGCCGATCTAGCCTAAATCCATCAGAACCATTCATATTAAATTTGGATTCGTCGGAGAATAGTACGGTTGTCCATTGTGTAGTGGTCTAATTAATATGTTTCTTCGCAAACTCGATCCTGGCCAGTCTATTTTTCGGTGAAATAAAGGGTTTTTTTTGCACTTTTATAAGATTTTAGGCCCCCTTCTGCAGCGCGTCTTAGGATGGTTCTGGAAGTAACGTTTACCGATAATTATGAGGCAATGGTCCTTGACGATACGAACGGATCCTATTTTACCAAGCGAATTATTGTCTGGTCATCTCGTTTGCTGGTCTTTCGTGGCCGTCCACCTTTATGTACTGTAGCCAAAGAACCCGAAGATCGAAAGCGGCTTATTATTCTTGATATAATACTATGATGAATACCAAATTTTGTTGCAATGGCCGTCACAGATTCACCGTTATTAAAATCAGCTATTATTTTGTCTTTTAAGTGAACTGAATATTTATTTCGTGCTATTTATTTAGCGAAATAATCAAAAAAATTCACCACAAACTTATACGACCTTGTAAGCACAGAAACAATTAGTAACTGAATGCAAAATTTTCTCTATACGCACATAAAATGATTTTCGGAAAAATAACGGTAATTGTTGTTAATAAATTCAATATTGTATAGAAGAAGAAACATTCAAAAGGTTTCGTGCTTTAGTTTTGTCGCCGCATTTTCATACGTATTAAAATAAGCACATAAAAAAGAAGTTAAACTACTAAGCAACAAAACTTCTGCATTAATTATTAATAAGTGTAGATTATATTCTTTCAAATATAGTTTTTGTTTTTTTGAAATGGGCATTCTTATTAATGTTATTGTAAAGTTTCTTGATAAACAGAAGTCCGTGCTTTAGTTTTGTCCGATACTGTATATCATATTCTGATTAATAAGGAGACTGATATGTGAGAAAACATTTAAAGCTATGTCTTTATATTTGAATTGACCAGAGAGTAATTATGAGTTAATATTCAAACAATTTATTTTTAATAGTTATTTGTTAACTATTGATATTCTAATTAAAAATAATTCTCATTTTCGGTTTTTATTATAAAAATTAATCACGATAACTATTTTGGGGATTTATAATCAAAATTAAAACTGTTTATTTTTTTTATCTTCACAACCAAGAACAAAAATCATAATTATACGTAAATAAAATTCGATTCTTAGTATAAACAAATTATTATTAATCATGATTGTACAGAGGTGGTGATAGATTGATAGCGATGATTGATATGATAGCAGGGGGAGTAGCGGGGAATCCTCTAATCAATTTAATACCTCTCTCGTTGTAGTTGTTGAATGTAAATGTTGGACTGTATTACGAATTATCCAATAGCGATGATCTTTAGGAGGACCAATTTCACAGTTGGTTTCTACCAAAAAACTGAAAATTGGAACTTGCAATTTGGATCACAATTTCACACGACTGTGAAATTATATGTAATCAAATTGATCGTGCAGAAATTACAAGTGGCGATAAATAAAAGATGAGAATTAGAATTAGTGCCAATTCAAAGGAGATTTATTCAGGCAACGAGTTGTGCTTACCAGTTGAGATCTAATTTGTAAGTGATTTTTTTCTTATTACAAAACTTTCGACAACAGTTAATTTCATATGTTACAATTCAGAATTCAGTTATATTTAGTACACATATTTTCACTCAATGGAGTTATGTAACACTTCAGGGGCAAAAATTTGAGTTCATTCACAATAATATTCTTACAAAAGTACATTTTAATGTACAACAAAGGTTAATTTTAATATAAATTCAATGGTAAATTCGAATATGTATATAATCTTAAAGTTATGGCTGAAATATTGAAGTTTAGACAATAATTAAAAAATCCTGATTAATTTTTGTTTTAAAAATCAGTAATCAAAAAAATAAAAAATTGATTTCTATCTTATATATATCATATGCGAGGTATGTTAAAAAATAAAGTGAACGTTTCGCGGACTACGTACATTCTACTTTCGACTATTTTATTTTTTTTTTTTTATGTTGTACACTCGCCTCGAAGATATGTTGACGGTTTTATCCATATAGCATGTTTAATTTGTTTGTGAGAGGCATAAATAAGACAAGTGTTTTGCATGTTCGACGATTTTCTGCTATCGAAAAAAATGAATCAAAGAAGTTGTATCAAATTTTGTGTCAAAAATGGATTTAAGTGCTCAAAAACACTTGAAATATTGACAGTGGCAGTGGTCGAGAAGATGTGAATGACGACGCTAGCTCTGGACGCCCCATCACATCAACAACCAATGAAAATGTTGAGAAAGTGAAGAAAATTGTTATGGAGAATCGTCGAATCACAATTAGAAAAGTTGTTGAGGATGTCGCCATATCAGTTGGCTCATGCCATGCCATGCTTTTCGGAAATTTTGGGCATGAAGCGTGTGGCAGCGCAATTCGTTCCAAAATTGCTGAATTTTGACCAAAAACAACGTCGCATAAGCATCGTTTAGGAATTTTTGAATGACGTCTGCGACGATCCAGATTTGCTTAAAAGGGTCATAACTGATGACCAATCATGGGTATATGGTTATGACATCGGAACCAAAGCCAAATCGTCCCAATGGAACAGTCCAGGAGAGCCAAGACCAAAAAAGCACGCCAAGTTCGATCAAATGTCAAGGTTTTGCTCACTGTTTTCTTATAGTAGCATGGCGTAGTACATTAGGAGTTCGTATCACAAGGTGGTACGGTAAATAAGGAGTATTGCCTTGAAGTTATGCGCCGTTTGCGTGAAGCAATACGAAAAAAACGCCCGGAATTGTGGAAAAAAAATTCATGACTTTTGCATCATGACAATGCATCTGCTCACTCATCTTTGCTTGTGAGAGGTTAAAACAACACTGAGGCATGATAAATGCCTCAGCCACCGAATTCACCAGATTTGGCACCCTGCATCTTTTCCTTTTCCCAAGATTGAAGACACGTATGAAAGGGGCGGCGTTTTGGGACGATTGAGGAGATGAAAACCGAATCGCTGAGAGACCTCAAGGACATACCAAAAAGTGTATATCGGAACTGCTTCGAGGATTGGAAAAAACGCAGGCACAAGTGTATTATATCTGAGGGGGACTACTTTGAAGGAGATAAAATAGAAATTGATGAATAAATAAATATTTTTTTGAGAAAAATTAAAATTCACCATATTTTTTTGGAACACACCTCGTACATATGATGAACGTCGTTGATAGCTTAATGCTTCCAAAAACCGGAAGTAGGTAACCCAGTGCGTAATATATTATATGAAAACTTTGCATCACAAATATTTTAGCTTATTGAAAATTCTTAAACTACTATTTTATGTAATACCCACATCCTTTCGTAACATTAATTTCCTGCAAATAAAGTACTGTAGCTTTTTGAAACTCTATTCATGTATACAATTTCTAATCACGATAGACATGTACGAATACATGTATTTTGTATTACGATAAAACCTCTTACTTGATATCTTAAAGCAAACCCTCCCTTCTCAATTCTACATCTCCATGACATTAATTCATTGGCAAACATTCTTGTTTCTTTCAGTGTACCATCAATAGAAATGTGTGTCATTTCTTGTATTACAACAGATATCATCCATCGTATAATACCAAAACAAAAGGCTCTGCCGCTGTCGTTGCTGATAACGAACAAAATAATGGATGTATGTAAGAATGTAAGTACACAATGAAATTTATTTCTTTTATTGAAATTCTCTCTCAAAAAAAAAAAACAATAACAACAAAAACCAGATATAGGAAACTAAAAACTGAACAAATGAAATATACATAACAATGCATATTTCATGCAAAACATTTACAATGTAATGCCATAGAATGCCGGTTGTACATTTTGCCATAACTAAGAGACGGCTTTGCTCTCTAAGACAATTGAGTGTATTCGTAGGGCCAAAACATGAAACACAAAAATACAAATTTAAATCAACATTTGAAATTGTATGAAACATTCAACAACAATCTCTGAATCATGATGACAATTAAGGTAAACAATTTCATTTAGAATATGTAAAGAATTTCTTTGTCGTTGATCATACTTGTGGTTAGGGTGTTGGCTTAGGGAATGACAAATGGTTGGACCACAACAGATGGGAATAGTACTTGAAATGTATTGTTTTTTAATGTTGTGTTTTTGTTTTTTTTTTGGGATTTTTATTGTTTGGCTTAACGATATACTGTAACATTATAATTCGAAGTTTGTGCAGGAATAGGCGACTGTACCTATAGTGTTGCCAACTTCATGCTGCTGCAACAAACATACGGCTAATGACAGCGCGCTCATTTTTCGATATAAGTCTTTTAAGCTCTTTAAAATCCTACGGAAGCACATCGTTTTATGTCACAGTTAAAAAAGTCATCGAAATGGAATTCAAACGCTGTAGTATTATTGCTTTGTATTTGACTTTAAAATCGCAGTGAGCCATTTTTAAGGTGCTATGACATTTACGTTTATTCACATGTTTGTATATCGAGCCTTTACAAAAAACCCCACGCAAGTGTTCATCCAAAAGCAGGAATATATCCTGAAATGGTTCGAAAGGTGAAGGGCAGAAAGCAAAGTATTCCACGACAAAGCGCAGTTCAAAGGAAGGACAATTTCGATGTGTCTGCTCATATCATGGGGGATATATTACAAAATTAACTACGATTGAACTTCTACAAAATGCTAAAAGTGCAAGATTTAACACCTGCATAAAAAGCGATTCATCTAGTAAGAGTAAAGTTGTTAAAACACTTGCTTGTTGGTGAGGAGCTTAAAAATTTGATCTTTGATGGGGGACATATTATAAAATTAACTACGATTGAACTTCCACAAAAGTGCAAGATTTAACACCTGCACAAAAGGCGATTCATCTAGTAAGAGTAAAGTTGTTAAAACACTTGATCATTTCTGATGAAAAATTACGATTCCATTCTTTTTACTTGAATAGGGCGTAAAGCTAAATTAACAGATATACCGCTAGAAGATCTTAAACAATGCTTTGTTACCTTGAATGAAATAAACCATTGGGCATTTTTAGAAGACTCCACACCATCCCATAAAACCCAACGTGTTTTACAGGCTCGTCTCCATACTCCTCAGTATTAAACCCAATGGATTTTTCCATACGGTGAACTTTAGAGGGCAAACTCCCAACTAAAAAATAGGTGACGATTGACGCCTTAAAGATTGCTCTTTGCTGAGAATGAGAACAAATTACTATATGGCCACATTCGCGCAATGCTTATGTGAAACCTTCCCTAGTTAGATTCGATGCTTTTATCCGCGCTAAAGGTGGCTACGTCGAACAATAATATATTTTTCTTAATATGTGAAATATTTTTACGATATATTGAAGTTTGTAAATAACAAAATAAAATCAAAATTTACAAAATTTCAGCATTTCTAATTGCTAACACGTCGAGCATCGACCCCTGTATTTTAGTTAATTATAAAATCATATAATATTTGCAATATTATACACATTTAATTATTAAACAATTACCAAATTCTAGTTTGCAACTTGTACAACAAATGATTTCACTCATTCAGTAATATTGAATTGATTAGTGGTGTTGTGCGAATTTTTTAATAGATAATTTCTACAAATCCATTGATTCCAACTGTCCGTTATCAAAGTTTGTTTATTTAATGATTATGAGAATCAAATTCAACGAAAAAATAACATATTTGCACAATAACATCATTCAATTTTAAACATTTTTAGAACGTAATAAACATACGCATTGCAATTCTGAGTGGTTGAAGTGGAGCAAAGTCACTGTCATCATTGGCATTGGCTTTAGGCGCACATCATACTCTTACATTGCATATTCTTAGCTTTAGATGGTTGTATTACTCTTTATTATAAACAATTAGCCAATATTTTGTAGTAAAAAATCATCAAAATATTCTTCACCCGCCACATAAATGTGTCATTCCAAAACTTATAATCATCATACCCTTCCTTATCTTGTACAGTTTTGAGGGTAGGAAAAAATACAACATATTTTTCATAGCTGAAGTGATTTTTTTTCATATTTTAAACAATTCATTTAAAGAAACCATATGGAAATGTTATGTCAAACTTAACTAAAATAAGAAATATAATATATAGATATAAAAATGAAATCTATTATTTTCCCGATAGGCAGATGTCTAATCTGCATTTCGTGTTGTATAAGTGCGATCGGGTTACTCTAGATGGCGTTATAAAGATACAACTTTATATTTAAAAAATTATTCAGACAGTTTTGTGATGGCTTAACTCAGTATTATGTGAGCGCGCATTTAAAATGGATACCAAAAAAGTCAGGCTGCTAAAAATGTGAATAGATTTTGGTTTTGTTCATACCGCTCCGGTAACTTTTATGCCAAAGATTTATCGCGCTTGGGAAATTTAATTGTCGAAAAGGTCGATGAAATTATGGAAATCGTCGAGGCCTACCATTACAAAAGCACTGATTCGATGGAAGTAAGCATTTTACCAAATGCCATTTAGAACCACGTGAATAAGTCTAAATACAAAAAAGCTCGATGTATGAGCGCCACTGGAGTTAACACGAAAAAAAACCTCATGGACCGAATATCCATCTGCGAATCGCTGCTGTATCGCGACAACATCGAGTGGATGGTAATTGGCGATGAAAAGTGCGTCTCTTATGACAGTCTCAAGGCAAAACGGTTTTGGTAAAATCGAGGTGAACCGGTTTCGGTAAAATCGCGGTGTGGCCTAGCCAGGGTTGATATTCAGGAGCATTTTATTGTGTGTTTGGTGGAAGTGGCGGCGAATTTTATTGTGTGTTTGGTGGATGTGGCTGCGAATCATCAACTACGAGGTGTACCTCTACGACCAAGATCTTAATTTGAACCTGTGCTGTTAACAATTGTACCATTTGAAGGAAGTAATCTCTTCTGCCAACAAGGAGGAGGGTTTCTATTAGAGGGACGTAATAAACAAGTCGAACAGAATGACGCATATTTAATCTAAATTGGATTATTCTAACTATGCTAAATAAAACCTTTAATGTCATGTAAAAATAATGGATTTCTTTTAATAACACCTTATATTATATAGCATTTATTTCAGAATATAGTTGAGACGTCAGTTATAGTTGCGACTACTTTTTTAAAAATTAAAAGAAATAAAAAAGTTAGTTTTTATATTCACCATCATACAATGGCGGCGGGATAAACCCACATTATTCATTTTTCAATAGCAACGCTGTAATTGTGGGTGTGACTATCCAAAAATGTTGAAACTATACTAGAAAATATATAGTATATTGAGTACGAGTATTTCATTCGAAATCCCGGTTATGACTGTTTATTATGTGTTTAATATTTTCGCTAACGTACATCGTTAATGAGACTGTGGGCATCAATCCATTCTGCTGGATAAATAATCTTAAACTCGCTTTTTTGACGCCTCTTCTGCTTCGCTCCCGCCCACTGGTTCTCTTGCATAAAATTCAAAGCGTTCTCAATGATATTTAGATATCAAAGTAACATTTTCAGGTACTCAGGGAAAATTTTAAATTTTCTAGAAATACCATGAAAATTTGTGTCCGTTTTTCATATACAAATACAGGGTGGGCCATATGAGTGTTGGCGATTTAATGCTTCAATTTCTCGGTAACGCGCGGCGCGGGGTGGCGGGGGGATATGTTGTTCGCTGCGCCGCTTCCTGGAAATTTAGTCGCCATGGAGCCGTACACGGGAGTGCAGCGTGCATTTTGTGCCCGAGCGTATTACGAAAACAATAAATCAGTGATTACTGCACGACGTTTGTGTCGGCATGAACACGGTTTACACGATTTAAGTGAAGTTCCAAGCGCCAATGTGATACGAAAATGGATCAGAATGTTCGAAACAACCGGCTC
>JAHXMU010000304.1:696540-714625 GCA_019455685.1 Philornis downsi | reverse complement strand
TTAGTTATAATCTAATTTCATCAACATTTTAGTTATCATTTTCTACATTTTCGTATATTTTCATAAACGCTCAAGAACGTTTAAGAATTTCCTGTTGTGGTCATCTTAATTATTCTCAATGACATCTTTAAATTCAGGAATAAAGAAAAACGAAAATCAAAACAAATTTTCATAAAAATTCAAATTTATATACATTTTCAAGAGCGAAACACTTCACATTTTGTAGCAGGGGGAGGTCGACTCTTCCGTCCGGCTGCGACGAGAAGTCATACCGCTTAATCACATTCATTGTCTTGCGATGAGAGTGAACGGTATTTTTTTGTTTTTTCTTTTTACGTTCGATGTCGCCTGAATTTCAGGCGAGTATTATGCAAACAACAATAACATTACCATCATCAACATTTCAGAAGTCTCGCCTGTCATGTCGTATTAAAACTGACATCCCATATGAGAAGGCGAAAGAAAACCGGTGAGTATGAAAAAGAAAATGCAGAAAAAAAGCGAAAATATCCCAGAAGATGGAAGACAGAAAAGCCAGTATAAAAACCAGATTAAAACACATTTGACTGTAACTGTGTGGCTGACTGGCGGTGGGCTTTTGTTGTTGTATTGCAACTGGCATTGTGGTTTTGTATGACGTCCATTAAAAGTGTAATGCCTCATGCGGCCATTGACCATGAGCAACCGCAGCAGCAGCAGCAGCAATAGCAACAGCAGCAGTCGCATTAGCAGCAACCGTGTTGTAAGTTTCTGGATTTATGTTGTTCATCATTTTTCCGCTTTTCGTCGTTGCCGCCGTTGTTGATGTTTGGGGCTTGAAACCAAAGAACAAGCGTGTAGTATGACAAAGTAATTACAGAGGAAAAAACAGAAGAAAAATATCATAAAAGAGGGAGAAACTTTTGAATATGCAGAAAAAAGCAGCGTGTAAGAAAAAATTTGCAAAGATATGTAAAGAAAAGTGAATAGGGCGCCAGAAAAAACTAAATTTGTGAAGCACCCTACTAATTTAATTGATGAATATGATGTACTTTCAGAAGTACGTGCTAATGATTATCAATATTTCATTAATTAGACAGAGTAGCAATATTTGATGTTGTTTATTTTTCGATAAATCGTTGTAGCATTATAGTCAATATAGAGGGGGAGATTTGGAATAAAATAAGTAGAAACCGGTACGGAGATTTTAGTCAAATGAACTGATTATATATACTTTTTCTCTATATCCTTTTGCATTGGTATAAAAGTGTGTGAAGAGTCAGGAAAGGTGTCTACTCAGGAATAAAAAAAAAAAAAACAACAAATAAACTTATAATATTTTGAGTCAAAACTTACTTAAATCGTGTAGAATTGATCCTCATATGGCGCTAAGTACCTCCTTACTCGAAATAAGTAACAAAATTATTCGAGGAAGTTTGCGTACTTATTTTTAATAAGCTCCGTTTTCAAGCACGCTCAAAAAAAAAAATTAAAATGTATTCAATTTAAGTTTTACCTCCTCTTTTCAAGTCAAATTTGCTAGTTTTGAGTAGATATATTTATTTTGAATATGTTTTCAACCCAAATTCAGAAAGAGTTTTTTTCGAGTGCATTTCATACACACGCATTGGCTCCTCACAGGGCTTTCGCCAAAAATTCAACTAATCTCGCTCCTCAACCGCCATATTTGATAAATTTGGCTTCGCTTGACTTCTGAATATTTTCTAAATTCACATAACTGCTTCAGGAAACACCGTTTTGAGAAGAAATTCAATGTGGATGGCAACGCGCTTTGAATGCCATACCAGAAGAAAACAGCTAGGCAATGGTTAGATTAGGTTAGGTCAGTCTGGCAGTCTGATAAATAGACAGACTCACTTAGACTGTATAGTCCATTGTGATACCACAGAAACCATAGACCTAGTTTCCCCCGTTCAACTATCCTGAGCGCCTCAAGAAGCTCTTAAGTCGGACAATACCTACATCGTCCAAATCTTCTAGATCCCTAAAGAAATAAGAGCCCAGTGCTGATCCCCGCCTGTTCGCCAAGACGAGACAATTGCAGAGAAGATGTTCTATGGACTGCTCCTCCTCCTCGTCATCCCTACAGCTCCTGCAGAAGTCACTAGTAGCAACCTTCAATCTCCCTGCATGTCTTCCAATCATTCAGTTTCCCGTCATGACGGAAACAAGCAATGACACGTCGGGTCTTCATAGCGACATCAGTGCGTGTGGACGCTACAGATCTAGGCGAGGCCACATCTCTCTGTATTGATTACAGCCCCGGATAGACGTCCAACTACCATTTGCTGCTAAATATGCTCTATCTCATAATAGGAGCTTACAAGTGGCTAAAGGCATGTCTATGGACTCCAAATCGGCTGGAGTCTGTGAGGATGTCCCTAGTCTTGCCAACTCATCCGCTCTGCAGTTTCCTGGTATGCCCCTGTGGCCCGGCACCCACATAAGGTGAATGTTGAAATGCTGAGCCATCTCGTTAACAGATCTGTGGCATTTCAGGGCTGATGTTTAGTTCAGGAAGACAGAATTCAGGGATTTAATGGCAGCTTGACTGTCAGAGAATATGTTAATTCCCACCGTGGTGAGGACGTTATATCTCAGCCATTCTGCCACTTCTTTAATGGCTAAAATTTCGGCCTGATAAACACTACAGTGATTCGTTAGGCTTTTTGCTATACTACGCAATGCTTCGTTTGATTGGTAGAAAAAAAGGCCTGCAGGAAAAGCTTTAAAGGCGATGAAGAAGGATATGGACAAGTAAATAGAAATTTTTTGAAAAAATAAATACTGATCTAATTTTCTGTACTCAATAGTACAGTGGTTCTTATTATAAACGATCTGATTTAGCGCACAATAACATAATCGAAATTGTAATCTATCGAAGTCTTCCGTTTAGAACTAACTTATAGCAGGACCATTGAGCTCTGCAAAACCAACCAAGTTTTATGTGCGGCATACTAGGTGGTATGCTTATGCATTCCATTTTCTTTGGCGGAACTAAATGTACTGCTAAATTATAGTGAATTTAGTGTAATTAAATGAAAGCATGAACATGGGAACATGCGATAAATTATGTAATTCGTATGGGAGGTACTAGAAAAGGTGCGATTATACGGTTTATATTTTACAATATTAGCAAGCATTATAAGATAATACAACTAACGAAAGTTTAATTTACAATAGCCTATGAATGTGATATTACAGGAAGGAAATTAAATATCAACAAATCGGCCAATTTGTATGGGAGAAGTGTGACAATGCAGGGCATTTTCATTCGCAGAATTAAGCGCATGATGCATGCGAAAATTGACTGAATTTAATGCCTTTTGAAAAGAAGGGGCGTGATTACATTGCCACTTTTTCTCACGTTTTGTCAATCATTACAAATCAATGCTATAGATAAAAACATTGGATGCAACATATTACTAGTGTGGGGGGTACCAGAAAGGGTCTGACAATCCTATCAATCCTATTATCATCATCAGACATTATGTTAACCTAATAATATGAACCTAAAAATATATGGGTTAAGTCGGTCATTTGCATGAGAGGTACCAGAAGGGGTATCAAAAGTACTAATATGTATAAGAGAAGCAGGAAGGATTGGCCCGATACAGCCTATCTGCAATTCCCAGCTACAACCTGGCAAAATATTAGGCTGTGTCAAGTTTTAGGATTAGTATAGGATTTATTATAGTTAAAGCGTCTACCAGCCAGCCATATAGACGCCAGATAGACGGACATCGTTCAATCGACTTAAAAATCATGATACACATATGTTTCATGAAAGGGTAGATGGTACGTATTTTGGACGTTTCCTTCTGGATACTACATTTTTGCCATGTAAAATGATTATTATACATAAGGTTTGGTGAAAACAAATCTATTATTTTTGCATAATAGTGAAAGCTTTTATTTAACATAATCAGAATGATCAGAATTAGGTGAAATATGCGTCATTTTGTTTGATAACTTGTTATGGAATTACCACTTTGAAGGTAATTCCATTATGCTTCTCTCATAGAAAGTTCCTTTCATATTGGCAAAAAAAAAAAAAAAAACAGGGACATTCGATTTTCACAAATTTTCGTCAGGAAAATCATTCGCCACATAGGGACAGATGGGATATATTTACATGTTGCCAGGTTTGGACTATAAAGTGGGGAGGAAATCCAAGCTCCTGGAGCTTCTGATGAGTATGTATATGTGTGACCCGGCATTATGTGAATAGAACGCAATTCCTCTCCTTTGGCTAAAGCTAGCTGCATCTGGGCGAATGTTTTCTTCAGACGGCTCAATTATTGCTGACAGCACAGCTACGAATTAAGAGTGTGACTGTAGGGGAGCAGCCCATAATATATAATTCCTTTCCAATCCCGCCAAACGGACAGTGAAACCTTCCTAACCATCAGTCATGGCAATTTTTCATTACCAGTGACCATCTGCTTCAGAAAAGGGTTGATTTTGTTGCGATTCAGTAGCAGTTCGCAGATGGAACCCATATATTGATCTTTTTTTACCCATTGATCTTTCTTTTAGCTATTGAAACAATGGCTACTTGAAAGTTGCACTTGACGATTTTTAATATTCTACAGACAATTTCTATAATTCGGTATCCAGAATGTGGTGCATCTTTTGATATCAAAATTACCGGAACAGAATTGACGGAACAAAATTGCGCATAATTCTGTTACAGTATGTGGGCAGTTAACACTGTCCAGTGCCCTGCATTTCATCTTTTACCCAGGAAGAACTGTGAAATATGGATCTTTGCTGGTATTTGCTGCTCAAGCAATATTGAATCAAGAAATTACAAACTGGCTGAGTAGTTTTTTTGAGTACCAAGTAATATCTTTTTAACGTCAGGTAGCGGAAACCGATAGCAATTATAGAACGCCATATACAGATTACTAATCATCTTTTACTATATCTTATATAATATTAGACTAGATTGTCTCATTTGCTTTGATTTTGTTATTTAATAGTTTCGTATTAATACACAAAAATTATCTCATTCGAAAGTCTGTCATAAATTAATGCTATTTATATTAGCCATCAATATTTATATTGATTTGAAATAGATGTCGATATTTTTTTGTGATACTCACCCCGGTGCTGGAATCGTCGTTACGTCTTCTTGTACCTCCCATACAAACGATCAATTTTCTTCCGATAGCTTACCTGAAATAAAGTAAATCTTATTAATAAAATCACTTTTTTTCTAGATAATATCACTAGAATATCTAAAATGTAATGGTTTTGGTCGAAAGGAATAATTATAGAAGAAATGTTCCAGAATATAATCGAATAATTCTGCTAATGATAAATCTTTTCCAGAACTGCCGCGTTAGTACAATTATAAAATATACTTAATCGCGCTCTTTTAAAATTCCTTTAAGGTTTCTTTTTCTAAAGAAAAATAATATTTTTGTTTTATAAAAGAACTCAAAATATTGGAAGAACAACAACAATAATCTAAAGAGATATGTCCAAGTAAATTTCAAATTTAATGATAGGCTGGTATTGGATTCGGTCTTTTTTCTGGGTAACCGTGTAAGACAGGACAACATCGATTACTGTTTCACGTGTTCGTAAGGATGTATAACTAAATTCCCTACTTATCAGAAACGAAATCAGACCAGGTAGCGCTTTTTAAGTGAAATAGACTGTAAGTATAGTCTATATGATACAAAAAAAAATGTGCAAAAAATTCTGCAAACTACATCCAAGGATATGACCCCCACATACCATTTAGGGATTTTGACCTAATGATATAGTTTTGGAAAGAGGAATACTCCTCATGGGGATTATGAACATTTGTCAAAGGATTTAAGGGTGATTAAACTCTAATAACAATCCCACTTTTTAACGAATGGAATATGTCTGAACACTCTTGTGTTTCAATAGCCCTGTTGACCGTATATACTACAGTATGACTGATGAATGTTACAACCAAAAAGTTATTTCAACGTATTGAAAGAATTTTTCTTTTAAAAAATATAAATTCCTATCTACTTTTTGTGATTCCAACAAGATGGTGTAACTTGTCTTATAGCCTGGCCTATTAGGGTGGAATTGCAGTGAAAACTCCCCAATATACTGATTTGAAGAAACTTCTCTTTCCGTCTTTTGACTTTAATGTACCTGATTTTTTTGTTGTGGGATTTTTGCAAACAGGAAGTTTGCCAAATAAAACCAGAAAATGTGGATGATTTAAATCAACGATAATAGAGGTAGGTAATGATGTCACACAGGCGTCACTGAAAGTGAAGGTTATTAAAATTCAACTATTCTTGAAAGCCTTAAAAAAACTTAACCCTTTTTCACAAGAACAAAGAAAAATTAGTTTATATGAACTAAATAAAAAAATGCTAATAATAAGTTTAACTTCTTAATGGAGCAACATTTGTCAACTTTTTATCAATTTGTCAATTTGTATATTAACATGTTTGTATCTTTGCTCCGAATGGGCGCCTAACCTGGTGGACAGATGGATTTTTACACGTTTTACCAGATCAAAATAAAAATTCAAAATACTGCAGGTTATGAAATTAAGATTTATGGGGAAACGATTTGTGAGAGGTACCAGAAGGAGCGGGCCGATATAACAAATTTACAATCATCGGCAATATATTATCCTGTCCTCCAGCTAGTCAGCCAGCCAGATAGAAGGACTTTGCTCAACCGACTTAAAAAGTCGAAAAACTCATTTGGTCAATATAGCTATATAGGCAATGCTTCGTTTGATTGGTAGAAAAAACGTCGATAAAAGCGCACTGCGTCTTGCAGGAAAAGCTATAAAGGCGATGAAGAAGGATACGGACAAGTAAATAGTGATTTTTTGAACAAATAAATACTGATCTAACTTTCTGTACTCAATAGTACAGTGGTTCTTATCATAAGCAATCTGAATTAGCGCACAATAACACAATCGAAATTGTAATCTGTCGAAGTCTTCCGCTTAGAACTAACTTATAGAAGGACCATTGAGCTCTGCAAAACCGACCAAGTTTTATGTGCGGCACATTAGGTGGTATGCTTATGCATTCCATTTTCTTTGGTGGAACTAAATGTACTGTGAGCATGGTGCCTCCTAAATTATAGTGAATTTAGTGTAATTAAATGAAAGCTATGAACATGGGAACATGCGATAAATTCTGTAATTTGTATGGGAGATGCTAGAAAAGGTGCGATTATACAGTTTATTTATTTAGAAACTCATTTGGTCATTTGGTTGATATCTTAGAAACTTCCTTCTGGGTATTACATTTTTGATGTATCAAATAGCGTATACCCTAATCCTTCGGTTGAAAATATAAAAAGTTTATGACTATGTTACTATCAATCACGAATTTGTCATTTCCTATGTTTAGTTAAGATTAGAAAAAGGAGCATGGTACCGCTCGCACAGCTTAACATATTGAATAATTTTGTCTCATGACCTACAACAGATATAAATATGAGACTGTTATATAAACTTTTGGTACGGAAAAAGCGGGTATTGTCATTCCATTTTTAAAGAGACATTCTAGCAGCCAGATTAAAGAAACGATCGTCTTAAATGTCAATTGTTACGATTAGAAAATTGTTAACATCTATATTGATTGGGTTGTTGTGCATAAAAGAGTTGTGGTGCCATAAACTATTCGAGTTATAAAGACGAGACTGTTTCTGATACGCGACTGGTGTACAAAACGATACAATGACCGTAATTTTAACCGAATTTTAAAAAATTTTTCTAGTACCAGATTTACTGATTCAATTAGGATATATTGAGAAAGGATTGAGCAGGAAGGGCATTGGCATATATTTTATATCGCATTTTTCTAAAATCGGTTTAACTGAATATTGGAAAATGACAATTTTGGGGAAATTGGCTTAGGGTTTTGGAACAGAAACCGTTTGGTTGGTTTTCTTGGTTGTGCTCTTTCTCCCGTATACTTTAAGTATTCAGTTTTAAAATTAGCTCTTTTGCAAATGCCATCATATGATGGAATATTTTGAGTACCGCACTTTTACATCTCTATATACCACTTGTACATACAATCTCTTTCAAACGGAAAACAACAAAAAAGTTTTGTTCTCTTTGTTTGCATAAAAATCCACTGAGGCTGTTATTAACTTGAATTTTAATTAGCAAATTAAGACATTTGAAGGAAAAAGCATGAAGGAAAAAAATAGATGTAAATTCACTACTTCACAGTAATAAAAACTTGTAAAGGGAATATGAACGCAATGAGTGAACCGGCTATTAAAGAAAAGGTAAAGCACCTTGCGAAAACAACAGTGATCTCTTGCAAGTTAGAATCAGAGAGTAAATACGATTGCCTTAATGTTGTAGAAGAATGAACAACTGAAATATTTAAGCTAATTTAAGACAATGGAATTTTAATACAAGTTTGATTATATTTTAACCCGTTCAGTTAATAGATTTTATTTAAAATATAAGTTTAAATACATTTAACACACACACATATCCACACACCCACACAGATACACCATATAAAGTCAACAAAATATAAACCCATTATAAGAATTTCCATTTTTCAAAAATAACAAAACAAACCGTATGTGCGCCACAATCAACTAAAAATGAAAAAGTCAACAACAAAAGCCGGCTATGGCATAAAAAAGAAATGTGGAAACCAAATTTTGATGGATTATACGAGTACAGCGACAAGCTGTTGTGCTCACACAATAATACGTTAGGAACCACCTCCTTTTTCCAGTTATTTTTTTTCCAAAGGATTTGCCTAGTTTGTGTAGGCGCCATGCTGTATGAGTGAGTATGTAATAAATGCAGCTTATATACTCTCTCAACCACCGCAGCCATTGGCATATGATTCTTTTAGGAGAAATGCTATAAAAACATTCACAGTCAGTGAACCGTTCTCCTGTTCTGTTTTTTTGTGTCAATTTTGAACGTAGATATTTTTCTAGGTAAATCGCAGAAGTTTCCCTGTTCAATTTTGCACCAAATGTTACTTTACAATATTTGAGCTTTATGTGAAGTTAGTTAAATATCAAACTTTTGGGAAGGAAAATATGGTTATTGAGTTTTTTTTTTTCTGGGAAAACAGGGGAATTTCAGTTTCGTAGTTTTGACAGTTTCAAAGCGAACTTTTGTTGAAGTGATGCCATAAACAAATTTTGCAATAGCTGGATACGTGATATGCTTGGTGTAACTTTTAAATTGATAATTGTTGAATAAAAACAGAGTACTGGGATATTTGAGTAACTAAAATAATTGAATAATATAAGGTTCAGTGAAAAGAAATCCATTATGTTTGCATGACATTAAAGATTTTATTTAGTGCAGTTAGATTTCTCCGATTTGTGCATCGTTTTGTTCGATAAATTGTTGCCACTTTGAACGTAATTCTATTTTGCCTCTCTCACAGAAACTCTCACCCCTATTGGCTAAAAACTGGGATAGTTCCATTTTCACAACCTTCTGTTGTCGCGAGTTTTTCTTTAGAAAAATCATTCGCCACAAACAGGAATAGATGGTAACCAATTAGTGACTGGTCGGAACTATAAATTAGATGCATAATAACCTTCCAAATGGGTTGAGAACCCAGCACTTCTGACAAGTCACCATTGCTGTGTATGGTTTGGCGTTATCTTGGTGGAACACCATTCCCCTACTTTCTGCCAAAGCTCATCGCTTCTAGGTAAGCGCTTCCTTCAATCGGTCCAATTGTTGACAGCACAGTTCCGTATTAAGAGTTTGTCCGTAAGGGAGCAGCGCATAGTAGATGATTCCTTGCCAATCCCACCAAAAAGATTGACAAACCGTCCTGTCTGTCAATCTTAGTTTAGCCACCATTTGCGCCAGCTGACCGTGATTCGATCGCGAGCCTTTTCGCTTGATGCTGTCATAAGTGATCCACTTTTAATCACCAGTCACCATCCGCTTCAGAAATGGTCGCTTCATAGATCGATATTCGGCAATTGGCATTCCACAGCATGGTGAGTTTTTGGCATCAAAATTATCGGAACGAATTAGACGAAACCAAAATTGTATGTGATTGACTGGATTAGGAACAAAGATAATATTCCCATTTCAACTGATTGGTTTCCGTTTTCACTGTTATCGAAGAAAAACTATAACTATGTTCTTTACTGTTGTCTATCTTTGACTCGCACTCGACCAATATTGTCGTAAGTAATTTCTTGAGTACGAAATCTTATCATTCTAACGCCATCTGACGTTACCCGATCGCGAGATACAGGATATTAAAGCTATATGTTAGAAAAATAATGAATTTCTTTTTGCTATATAGCGGTATTGCATGAAATACTAAAGATAAAATAGAGAGAAATTAAATTTCCATAAATCAGTCTATTTGTATGGTAGGTACTGGAAGAGACGTGGAGGCTGTTGCAGCCACCATTTTCATTTTCAAAACTTACTTCACCAAATTCGCCCGAATTCAGCACAACGTTTTGACAGCCATGTGGCTAAGAAAGTATAATAATATAATATATAATAATATAATATATAATAATATAAAATATATAATATATGAAAATAATAATATAATAATAAAGAGTGCCCTAACAAGAACGCAAGATTTAAATTTGACGCCATTCGAAGTGTCATTGTTTGACATTTGAACAATTGTTATTGTTTGCTAGTAGAAGGTACGACGTTAGTAAAAATGGAGCGCTACACGAATGAACAACGCATTCTCATTGTGAAATTGTTTTACCAAAATGGGAAAAGTTTTGTGGCTACAATTCGCAAATTGCGATCAATTTGGGGCCACAATAATGCTTCAAAAGAGTCAAATGTAAAGAGGTTAATTGATAAATTTGCCAAAACTTCGTCTGTTAGTGATGTAAAGACAACTACGCGCCTTCGACCTGGTCGATCGACCGAAAATGTCGCAGCTGTACTTGATGATATCGCTCAAACTCCATGCACCTCAATTCGACACCGAGCTGAGCAAATTGGTGTCTCCAAATCCACTATGCAGCGAATTTTGACGAAAGATTTGCATCTTCATACATACAAAGTTCAATTGACTCAGGAACTGAAGCCAGCTGACCATGAACAGCGAAGGGAGTTCGTTAATTGGGTATTAGAGAGACAACATGGAATTGCTGATTTTGCCGATAAAATCATCTTCAGTTTCGAGGCCCATTTCCATCTTGATGGCTTCGTCAATAGGCAGAATTGTCGCATTTGGGGTGAGGAAAATCCTCGTGTGATTTACGAGAAGCAAATGCATCCTCAACGTGTCACTGTGTGGTGTGGATTTTGGGCTGGAGGAATCATTGGACCTTTTTTTTATGAAAATGAGGCATATCAAGCGCAAACAGTCAATGGTGTTCGGCATCGTGATATGATAACCAGTTTTTTCGTGCCTAGAATTGAAGAAATTAATGTGGAGGGCATGCAGTTTCAACAAAACGGAGAAACAACTCAACTGCGGCATCAGTCTTAAATCTTGCGTTCTTGTTGGGACACCCTTTATATATATATGTGCTATACGCTTCACGTAGAAACAAATCCCAAGCGCTACAGTTTACAGTTCTACTTTCGATTACTGACAGTATTTCAGAAACCTAATCTTTCCAGTGGAGTTCTGAACACCCTCTTCTACGCCACTTTGCCAAGTGGATATATTTGAGTCTGTATTTTACTCTCTAACACTCCCAGCACTGATTTATCCATTTGTGCCGTAATCCAGGATTCTGCGCCATACAGCAAGACAGATAAGACCTGGTACAGTTGGATTTTTGTTTGACAGGAGAGGATTACGAACTAATCACACTTGCATTTGTTTACAAGCAATACTTTTCTCTTAATTTCCACGCTGACGTTATTTTAGAAAAGCAGAAGTAGAAGAAACAGTTTTATTTTTTTCAGCAAATTGGCGTTCAAATCTGTTTCATCACCTTTAGAACTGCTCTTATCAGGCATATTGCAGCATTGCATTACTCCGTTACCGCCAGTATGAACTTGATGACGGGTGGCAGCCCAGCCTCCAAGGGTTTCTTTGCTCACTCAACAGAGTTCCTACCCGGAGTAGGTCCATGCATAATTGTATTATTGAGCAATCTAATATTTCAATAGTTGAACAATTGATAATTGGCTTAGCTGCTATTTAAATATTTTCGTAGTTAGAAACTCTCTAAATGTTCTGTTGCCCAGTGTCCTATTTAAAGTATGTTTTTTTTTCTTCTCTAAACTTTTCTCTTTTTTTTTTGTTGGTGCTTTAATAAAAATACAACTTGAGTGCTTCTCTTGTTGTTTGTTATTTTTACATTTTTATGTTACCAAAGCTTTCCGGGGAAAAAAGACGAAAAGTGATTAGTTTTTCTTAAAATAGAAAGGAAACCACACAAGTGTCTTGTGCTTCTATTCGAACGCTATGTGTGAGGTTGTTTTGTGTGTGTGTGGACTCGCCGTTGCCACTCCACAGACTATGCTGGGCCGGCCGGCCTCCAGTTAAGAAAAAAGTTGCATAAACCCAACACTAAATGTTGATGATAATGATGACAAAATGGGAAGAAAGAAAAACTAGTCTTTGGATCGACCAACCACGCAATAAAATGAGATACAAAAAAAGTTATTCATTTGCATTTTGAAAGAAACATAAGAATAATGAAACTGACGAAAGAAAAACAACCAATCATCACACTGGAGGACACTTTACGTACACAAATCGTGATACGCGAGTGTTATAAAAATACAACTGAGCTGAACTCACTCATTGTGTACGTTATGTAAATGCAGAGTGCCAAAGACATATCTTAGGAGTGAAAGATGCACGGAATATGATGATTCCTGATGATTATGATGTGTGAAATACTGTAGTTAGTGGTATTTACAAAAACTTTTTGAAACGAATTTGAAATTTAGCTTTCGACACATAAAATGCTAAAGATTGTCATAGACAGTCGAAGTCCGAGATATTTGGCTGGAATTACAATCGTCAATCAAAATCTAAATCTTATATTAATACCTTGCCAAAAATGTTGCACTACGATGTTAGATTTACATTACAACTGCAAATAATCTATAGCAGCATATTTAATTTTACTTAATTTACAATCTAACTAATAAAGGGTGTCCCAACAAGAACGCAAGATTTAAATTTTAAATAAAACACAGGTATTTAAAAAAAAATCGTAAAATTTTATTATATCGTAAAGTAGATAGAATGAGGTTATGTATGGAACAACACATCGGACAAATGGCCGCTGCGGCTTTGCTGGCACACACGCTATCTTTTAATGAAATTTTCAATGACCGTTTTGCATAAATGCTGCGGTATTTCATTAATGCAGCGTCCAATTTCCTCTTTTAAGACTTGAGTCGTCGTCGGCTTATTCGCGTAAACCATCGACTTCAAAAAAACCCCAAAGAAAAAAGTCTAATGGTGTTAAATCGCACGATCTAGGCGGCCAATTCTGGTCTCCAAAACGCGAAATAACACGACCGGGAAATGACTGATGCAGAAATTGAGTTGTTTCTCTGGTTGTATGACATGTGACGCCATCTTGTTGAAATCACATGCCCTCCACATTCATTTCCTCAATTCTAGGCACGAAAAAACTGGTTATCATTTCGCGACACCTCATTTGCCTCATTTTCATAAAAAAAAGGTCCAATGATTCCTCCAGTCCAAAATCCACACCACACAGTGCCACGTTGAGGATGCATTTGCTTCTCGTGAATCACTCGAGGATTTTCCTCACCCCAAATGCGGCAATTCTGCCTATTGACGAATCCATCAAGATGGAAATGGGCCTCGTCACTGAAGATGATTTTATCGGCAAAATCAGCATTTTCATGTTGTCTCTCCAATACCCAATTTACGAACTCCCTTCACTGTCGTTCATGGTCAGCTGGCTTCAGTTCTTAAGCCAATTGAACTTTGTATGCATGAAGATGCAAATCTTTCGTCAAAATTCGCTGCATAATAGATTTGGAGACACCAATTCGCTGAGCTCGATGCCGAGTTGAGGTGGATGGAGTTTGAGAGACATGATCACGTACAGCTGCGACATTTTCGGTCGATCGACCAGGTCGAAGGCGCGTAGTTGTCTTTACATCACTAACAGACGAAGTTTTGGCAAATTTATCCATTAATCTCTTTACAGTTGACTCTTTTGGAGCATTATTGTGACCCCAAATTGATCGCAATTTGCGAACTGTAGCCGCAAAACTTCCACCATTTTGGTAAAACAATTTCACAATGAGAATGCGTTGTTCATTCGTGTAGTGCTCCAATTTTACTAACCTCGTACCTTCTACTGGCAAACAATAAGAATTGTTCAAATGTCAAACAATGACGCTTCGAATGGCGCCAAATTTAAATCTTGCGTTCTTGTTGGGACACCCTTTATAAGAATTCTGTGAACTGAAGTTTGTAAATTTTCTATAATATTTTTTAAGTAAAAGCAACAGAAAAAATCGTTTTTGGAATCTCGAAACCAAAGTTTATATTATGTTTGTGGTTACAGTTTAGGTTTGAAATACGGATGTCTGAGAAAACGTTTCAAATATAACCACATTTAGAATATTTGGCTAGAAAATATCTAGATAGCTATCATCGCTATAAGGACATACACATATGGTCGAAAAAATGAGTACAGCTGCTTATTTTTGCTTTATGTTTAATTTTAGTTATTTTAACGGAAGGTAAACATAGCAATTCTTTTTGATTTAAATAACTTTAATATGGTTCCGCCTTTAAAAGTAAAAACAAAACTGGGGCTTCCCCGTTGTTTTCATTGTAAGTTAGTTTTGTTCAGGTGTGATTTCAGTACTTGGTCAAAATAATAAATACATTGCTCAATTCTTTAAAATTGTCGCAGTCTGCTGTAGTCTTTTTGGTAAGGCTAGTTATTTTACTGTTGTTTATCCTTATTCATAACAAAATATTTTGTTAAAAAAAATCAGCCATGGGTTGAAAAAGTCATTGTTCTCCGGAGGAGAGAAAAATTGTTTCAAGACTAAGGGCGCCAAAGTCTTCGTTCTATAGCAGAAACTATGAATTGGTCGCTATTTTTTGTACCAAATGCTTTAAAGCCTAAAAAGCCCGTCAAAACTCGCGGAAAACCCAAAAAGAATTTCAAAAACAACAGATATCCGTATTGTAACACTTGCGAAGAAGGACCCGTTTGTGTCTTTAAAAGCGATTTTAGCAGAAATTGGAAATGCAATTTCATCGCGAACGGTTCGCCGTAGACTATAAGAAGCACATTTGCCAGGACGGATAGCTAGAAGAGTTCCTTTGCCTAGACAAAAAATTGAAAAGCTAGATTGGTGTTTGCAAGAAGTCATTCCAATTCATCCAGAGGAGACGGTGAAAAACAATGGCGAAACATTTTGTGGAGCGATGAAACAAAAATTAATGTATTTGGAAACGACTGTGCCCGGGATGTTCGACGCCCTAAGAGTAAGGAATTCCATGTTCATTATACGAAGAAGACGGTCAAGCACGGTGGCGGCAATATTATGGTCTGGGGTTGATTCTTGTGGTATGGTGTCGGTCCAATACATTGAATTGCCGACACTATGACCAGATTTCACTACAAAGATGTCTTGGAAAATACGATGTTGAACTATGCTGTGGAAAGTATGCCTCTTAGATGGACATTCCAGCAGGATAACGATTCGAAGCATACTTCTAAGTTGGTAAAGGATTGGTTTCAAGATAATAAGGTTGCCCTTCTTGACTGGTCAAGTCAATCTCCGGACTTAAATCCAATCGAAAATCTTTGGAGAGAGTTGAAACAAAGAATTGAAAAGGAGATTCTTAAAAATAAGGAATTTTGTTTAAAAAACTTGGTGTGAAATACCAGTAGAAACCTGCAGGAAGCTTATTGCCAACATGCCAAAAAGAGTCAACAAAATAATTGAAAAAAAGGTGGATATACCGGCTTTTAACGAAACTCAGCCAATTTAGCAAAAAAAAACTTGATTTTGTTTACATTTTTGTTTATTTTAACTAAATGTACTTATTATTTTGTCCAATGTTTTTTGATTAATTTCTTACTTTTTGAAAAATACTGAATTTAATTTTTGTTTTTTATTATTGTTTTAGTATATATTTTATTTCTCGTTATGACAAAAGAAATTAGTATTGTTTTTTCTTTTAATTTAAATATACTTTCGTCTACGAGACTTTAATAAGAAATATAGGGTGTACTTATTATTTTGACCATACGTGTATATTCTGTCGAAAAGTGCCGGGGATTGGCCAATAAAACACAAAGTATCTGTTAACAAAAATCCATGTACCAGTGAATGAGACATGAGAAAGTTTCAGTTTAGCGACTCTTAACGTCAGGTTGAGAAGCATTAAGTAGGCTTTTTGATTATTCAGTTACTCGAAAGTTCCTCTGGCGCATGGAGGCAACCGGCATTCAAGTAATGATAGGCCGTTGTATCCGAGCTATAATCTTTGACCATATTTTGGTATCGTGGAACGTATTTCCACATCAACGTCAACTTTATTAATTCCTTCAAACGTACAAAGTTGCTCTATTTATACTAACATGACTTATTTTAGAATGTGCTACGATATTTCAGAGGGAACACATATTTACATAATGGGTGCAACAAAGACGAACATATTTACAGAAAAGTGTTGTATATCATAGACTTAATTCTAGAATGTTCTTATTTACATAACAAGTGAAAAGGAGATAACAATAGACTATATAATGGGAGTGAGAGGAACAAACATAACTTACTGACGTAAACGCAGTTCTTGAAAAGTCCCACCCATAGATAAAGAGGGAAAGAGTTTACATATATCATACTTGAATATTCTGGGACCGGTTTTGATGATCTTTCTAGAATATACACTTAGAGAAATTGCACTCACATAGTACAATATGTATGATAATTCCATGTTCTAACCATAATGTCACGTCAGATCACCCAAAATATTTATTATTCATTCAAATTTCTCGTATCACCTTAAAAATAAAAACGTTTCATAATAATATGCCAATTTCAAAATTTTTTTCAAGAAGATTTCGCAAGAAAAACTACAGTTCTCGCCGCGTATTGTCTTTTATGTCTTTTGTTGATGGAAAACGGGCATCTTGTAGTGGTGATTTAAATTTTTGAAAAAGGAAAATGTCAGTAGTAGGAGCCTTATCAGGTGAAGGTAGTACTTCTTCGATGATATTTATTAAGTTTATGGCCAGAAATTCTTTTGCAATGACAGCGTTATAAGAAGGTTCGTTATCGTGATTCAAAATTCATGAAATTTCTTCCTAAAAATTTGGTGTTTTTCGAAGAATTTTTTCTCCCAAACGATATACAGGGTGGCGTAATAGAACGTGCATATTTAAAAAATAGATTAAAAAATAAATACCAAAGGTATGGTTAAAATACATCTAAGGCATTGTGGAGTAATAAATGAAGTTTATTTTTTAAAAATAACATCATCTAAATGGTGACCCTCTCTACGACGACACTCCTCTAACCGCAAACGAAAATTATTGAAAACTTTCTTCAGTAATACTGGTGTAATGGCTGCCATTTCACCACGGATATTCTCCTTGAGCTGAACGATGTTTCTTGGATTATTACTGTAGACTTTGTGTTTGAGGTATCCCCACAAAAAAAAAGTCAAGAGGCGTCAAGTCTGGACTACGTGGGGGCCATGGGATATCACCTCTTTTCGAAATCAGTCTGCCAGGGAACATCTGCTTCACCATGGAGTCATGTGATGTGATGATGTGTGACAGGTAGCTCCATCTTGTTGGAACCAAGTTCTGGAATTCACTATTCTTGAACTTTCAATTTCTGGAGCCAAAAATCCGTCCAACATCTCAACATAGCGTTCCGTATTAACCGTGACGTTTTGGCCCGGCGCATTTTCGAAGAAAAAAGGACCAATTATTCCTCTGCCAGAGATTGCAGCCCATACTGTCACTTTAGGACTATGCAATGGTTTCTGGTGTTTGATTTTGGGATTTTCACTGTTCCAGTAACGACAATTTTGACGGTTTACGAACCCATTCATAAGGAAATGAGCCTCGTCAGAGAAAATGATATTGTCAAAATTGGAAAATCGATTAAGCATTTCATTAGCAAATGCGAGCC
>JAHXMU010000304.1:652431-696530 GCA_019455685.1 Philornis downsi | reverse complement strand
AAATTGGAAAATCGATTAAGCATTTCATTAGCAAATGCGAGCCTTGCTATGAAGTCAGACTCTTTCAATTCTTGTGTTAATTGCAGCTTATATGGATGCAGTTTAAGATCCAATGTTAAAATTCGTTGCAAACTTCGTCGCGATAATTGTAAGACAGACGGTCTCTTGCGAGTCGACATTTATGGATTTCCTCGTACTGACTCCATAACTCTCTCAACACTGTCTTCGGTCCTAGATGTTCTTGGGCGACCATTTGCTTGTGGTTTAAATGTTGAATTGGTCTCTTCAAAACGCTTTACCCATATTTTAATTAAATTAGCACTCGGAGCTTCACTAATTCGCCGTAGTCCATATTCAGCACAATATAGTCGCCTAGTAGCAATATATGAATAAGAGTTCTCGTAAAATGTGCGTCGAAGTGATTCATAGCGACTAAAACTCCATGTGCCCGCCAACCCAGCGATGTAGGCGCCCCCCCGCCCGCGCCTTTTTTACCCCGCAAAAAAAGATGATGCAATATGCACCTTCTATTGCGCCACTCTGTATAACTTCTAAGCAACATTTTTTATTTACCGTCAGACTTTCTGGCATGAATTCTGAATGCATCAAAAAAAAAACAGCTTTGGTCCAAGGAAAATGCTATTTTGAAACTTGTTGTTGGCTTTGGATGTTAAATTCATTAATCCATGTTTCATCACCAGTTATATGGCGTTTTTTGAATGTGGGATCGGAATTCACTCGTTCCTGATAATATTCACAGATCATCACGCGATTGATAGTTTTTAAAGAAAATTCTGGTCTTTCGTATCTAATCGAGGGGTAGTGAGTTTCAGGCCCTTTAAAATTGTAGGAATTGATTCATGAGACATAGATAGTGCTGCTGGCATCTCTCTTCATCTTCGCTTTAGCGATATTAGATTTTGTTGGAGACGTTAATGGCCGACCAGAGCGAAACAAATCTCCACCACATCTGCACTTCACTACGTATACGCACATGTTTTTGATATAATCGATTCACTGTAGGCCTTCCATAATATTTGCGATTAGGCACACAAGATTCTATTTGCAATATAAAATTTGAAACAAGTCCTTTTTTCGATAATAAACCGCTGTAAAAATACACTTGAGATGAGCTAACAAAAAAGAGCACCGTAAACAAACTAAATAATAGATCACTCTCAAACTCCGCGTCAGTGTAGAATACAGTTGTGAGAACTTAGTGACAAAACGAATTTTGACATTTTTGCGGGCTTTTTAAATAATCAGTTGCCGGTACAGAATGTATATAATTTTGAGATATGCAAACCAAAGGCGAAATCGTTGCGTAAGCACAGTAGTGGGTTCAAATAAACAATAAGAAATTATTATTATTATTTTTTTTTGTATAGGCAACCAAACCATTTTCAAAGAAACGCCAGAGTCTGTACAACAGGATCTGTTCGAAATATCAGTTAATCTTTTAGTGATTTCCAGCCACAGCCACACATTATCTTGGATACGTTTAAAAGTATTCAGATTTTCTCCACATTTAAGCGAGAAATCATCACCCTTTTTCCTTGAAAACTTAAAAAAACATATTTGCGCTATTGCAAAATGCGTGAATCAAAGTAATAATAATCATAAATAATAACAAATACAAACAAAAGAAAAAATAATAATAGGAGAAAAAATTAAATTGAAATGAAAACACTTAATATAAACATTACAATCATTAACGTCATTATCATAAATATAATCGAGTGATGAGATTTCAACGCTTTACCATACTCGTATAAGAGAACGTCTTCTTCTCTGTCTCATACAATTCAATTTGAGGCAGCTGGATGCGGTGCACTTACACACAAGAACACATAAAAAAGCCATTGACCGCATCTTTAACCAAATCTTTGCCTCTTTCTGCTGACGGTGATCTAAAAAAAATCACATGAAATAATCGACAGAAAAATCTTGGAACGACGAGTGCCAAGTAAAGGCAAAAGCGATACAACATCAGCGCCACATTAAATTTATTTGGGATTCCAGACATTCAAGCAGCCATACAATGCGACCCATTCAATTGAAATCGAAATCGTTTGTGCGAAACGTAATTTATTTGTTTCCTCAACAGATTCAATGAGCGTGTGCGGATTTGCTGGTGTTAAATTTATTTAGAAATTGTTTTCTTTTTAAAAGAAAACTGTATACACATGTAAATCAATATGTAACGAGTGCTTCCTTGTGTAAACAGTTTTGTTATATGATGGAAAACAATTGAATTTTCAATTGCAAACAACAAATGGTTATAGGAAATTTTGAATATTTTACGAATTGTTTAATTTTGCAATTTAGTTGTCGGTATGAAACAAGTCTTTTGTGCAATAAGTACCTATTTTTGTTATTAAGAAGTATTTATTTAAAAAAACTTGTAAATAGAGTACATAACACGCCTTGAAAAAGTATCTTTTACTCATGAAACCTTAATGTACGTAAATGTGTTATTGTATTTATAATATAAATGCCTTGTTAGGAGGAAAATGTCCTGACTCCCTGTTTCCACATAAAGATTGTGAACACCAAGTACAAACTTTGTAGAAATGTGTGCTTTATTGGTTGGTATTGATTACCCTCGATGTTAAAAGTCCTGTAATGCAAATAGCATCTTTAAATATAAATGTATTTGTATTACATACACAATTTTTTGAAAATGAATGACAAACTTTTTTGGTATGAAAACAGAGAGCTTAACTTCTTTACGAAAGCAAGTCAGGATTGCAATTGCCTACAAAAGCTTTACAAAGATGACTCCCGCTTACAACTGTATGCAATTCCCAGATTAACCCGCGTGGAAAAATTGCACTCGATTAAATGTCGTCATTATCAGTGCGATAAATATTAAGGTGCTAAGTACAGATAAGAAACTAAAATTTGCAGCATTCACAATAGCAGATTGGGGGCATGTTGACGCCCCCATAAAAAAATTACAGAATTTCCATCATAATCTTTCATAAAATGAATACGGTGAAAGTTGCTTTAATATAGGCCAAAAAGTTGATGTTATCTTGTCATTAGTTTGCTGCCAATCAAGAACAGCTATAATATCGATCGGCCTTTTAGTGTCAACCATCTTTTAGACCGCTAGTTTGCCGGTGTAAGAAAGTTAATACCACCGTAAATCGATTTGTAATCGTTTTGAATCGTTAAAATTTCTCAATTTTTCGAAAATATTTTAAAGATGCAGTCAAAAAAATTATTACACATGTTATTACACATACAAATACTCATTACGACATCGCTGTTGACCAAATTACATGTTATATCCTTATAATTATATCTTCTCCCAAAGGAATGAAGGTGTATATCATTGAAAATTCCTATTTGTTCGGGTTAAGGTCATCTATTACAAAAACAACGATTTTAGTTTCATCTAATTTATGCCCCAATAGTTGGTTAACTTTATCAATCATCATCAGAAATATCTATTAAAATATGTATATACACACAAAATTTTCTTAATACAAAAAACAGAAAAAAAACCAATACACAACAAATAATAATTACATTATTAAAAAATATTAATACATCCTTCCGAATTGCGTCCACTGTGTCAACTAAATCTGCAACTTGAGGGTCTGCGTTAAGTAATTATACATCTGTATATGTGAGCAAACTTCTCAATACCGTTACGATAATTCAGTCTCTTGTCAGTAATTACAACAATAATAACCCAGCAAGAAAAAGTGCATCCGTGGAAGCAGAAATTCTCTACAATTTTTGATGCAAAATGGATGGAAGGATGGAAGCGGTTTTTTTATGGTCTGTCTTCTTCACATTTTCATGAGAGTTATTTAGCAAAATTGTTTCTTTCGGCCAAATAATCTTTGTTTTTTATTCATAAATTTTAGACCGAAATTAGACCTCAAAAAGTATTTTTATCAAATGTGATTATGTGGCAATCAAATTCAAAGAATTCAATTGTATTTAAGTGTAATTCAATTGTTTGAGAACCACCGAATTTGTTTAGATTAGGAAGCGGTATAAAAGCGTTTCTGGGGAAGTGATAAATATGCTATATTGCTCTTATGAAAATGATGAAAATGTTATTTTTGTTTTTGAATGCCTTCCAAGGTTTTTTTTTGTTTTTTTTGTTGGAAATATGCAACATATCCAACGTATACCTTTGATTGTATTTCCTCTCTTTGTCTAAAATTTCCACATCATCAAAATTAGTGGGCTGCCAGTACAGTATTTTGCTCTATTGTTTTATGCATCGCTTTTTGATCTGACGCATGTGATGCAAGTCCTGTTTTTAGAAAAACTAGCTGATGCTGATGATGCCAATAGTTGGAAAAAATTATTTTAATGAAATGTGGGAACCGTATAAGACATACGAAGTGCTTTCAAAATAAAAGGTGAATTTTAATTTTACTTAAAAAATATTTATTTATTCATCAATTTCTATTATATATCCTTTAAAGTAGTCATCCTCAGATATAAAACACTTGTGCCAGCGTTTTTTCCAATCCTCGAAGCAGTTCTGATACGCACTTTATGGTATGTCCTTGAGCTCTCTCAGCGATTCAGTTTTTATCTCATCAATCGTCGCAAAACGCCGTCCTTTCATTGGTCTCTTCAATCTTGGGAACAGGAAAAAGTCGCAAGGGGCCAAATCTGGTGAATACGGTGACTGAGGCATGAAACGGTGTTGTTTTTGGCCAAATAATTTTTCACAAGCAAAGATGAGTGAGCAGGTGCATTATCATGGTGTAAAAGCCATGAATTTTGTTCCACAATTCCGGGTGTTTTTTTTTTTTTTTTGTATTGCTTCACGCAAACGGCGCATAACTTCAAGGTAATACTTCTTATTTACCGTACGACCTTGTGATAAGAACTCCTGATGCACTACGTCTTAGTAACCGAAGAAAACAGTGAGCAAAACCTTGACATTTGATCGAACTTGGTGTGCTTTTTTTGGTCTGGGCTCTCTTGGACTCTTCCATAAGGGCGGTTGGGCTTTGGTTTCGATGTCGTAACCACATACACATGATTCGTCACCATTATGACCCTTTTAAGCAAATCTGGATCATCGTTGACATCGTCCAACAATTTCTGAGCGTTGCTCCTGCGACTTTGTTTTTGGTCAAAATTCAGAAAATTTGGCGTATAATAGATAAGGATGTCTATTCCAGTCATCACCCATATTCTACACAATAGAAGCATATTTAATTGTAGCTATTACAAGAGGTACAAATAATAATTTCTATAATATAGGGTTCTGAAGATTCCTTCGCCCATCTCTTAACAAAACCCAGTGTCGGTCTTAACTTATTGACAGTCGTGCTTATATGACTAACGAAAGTCATTTTCCTATTCATAAGCACTCTAAGATCAAGAAATTCAGAAACTGAATCCAATAGAGTACCGTAAAACCAAATAATTAAAAGCAATTGAAGACACGAGAATGAAAAGTGGATATGAACCATTTTGGGCTAAAATGAGTTTTATGAATTTTACTATTCCTTGTTACTTAACGCATCGTTAGGTATGAAAATTGTACATCTCCGATTCGTATTATTGCTGGTAGATGTCAATAGCTATACGAAAACATCATATCTAGTATTCAATGAGTAAGAAAAGTGGCAAAAAAATATGAAAGAGTTGGCAGTGTATATCCCTGAATCATTCTTAACTTGGTACCATGATTTGACAAAGGCACGCAGTGATGTTATTCCAGAAGGTGAAGTTCCAGAAGAAAGCGTGACTGAAGACGACGAATTTGATTCAGAATAAAGTTAAACGTTATAAAATACAATAAAATGTTGTCAAATTCTCAAAAAATATCAGAAAATGTCAAAAAAATGTAAAAGTCTCAAAATAAAACGTTTTAATGTATATTTCTTCTTAATATACCCTTTGTATCCAGCTGCTATTAAAAAAAATCTAAAAATGAATATGAAAACAGGACATATCCGAATCTTAAAATTAATTTTTTAAAATCAATATATACATATACTGGTTCGTTATCATACATATATCTGTGGTCACAACCTGTAACAGCCTAACTCGAGTTAGGACACAATTGAGTTATGAGCACCATCGTATTCAGCGTATCTAAATTTATTTGCTCTAAATTTTTCATGTTTGTATCTCTTCTAGGAAGGCAATTAATCCTAAAAAAACTAATAGCTTAAGTTATTTTTCTAAATGACTGTTTTGGCATAACTGCCTAAGTCAATTTAGGATTGCAACAAATATAAACATTATTTTTTCATCATTGCCTAAATCAACTTAAGTTTAAACTTTATGAATTCTTATATAAGAATAACAACCTAACTCAACATAAGAGATCGAATCTGAAATATTTTGACATAGAATAATAATTTATGTCAATTTAGGCGCACTTAAAGTTTTTTTATTTAATCTGGAATAATAGCCTAACTCAGTTTGAACTTTTTGACTTTCTTTCGTTCAACAATTCATAAGAGCCTAAGTGTCTTTTTCGATAATATCTTTTGACTGCGAGAATAAACAAATATTTTTTGTTAACAACTAAGTAAAGAAATTCGTTTCCTTGGAATCTCTAGCAAAATTTTCCAAAAAACACCTTCTTCTGATTTTCAGTGAAGATTCAAAACTTTAAACTCCTGTACTGAAAATATTGAAAAACAGACTTAGGCTGTTATGGGTTATGACCACAGATATGTGTATAAACGTTCTAAAATCATTGTTAGCAAAAAAAATCTAACTCAATTAGATATAAACTGTTTTTTTGTTCTCCTGTAAAATTACCTTTTCGGTTCATATCCACTTTTCATTCTCACGTCTTCAATTGCTGTACCCCGATAAAATGTCATATGTTTGAATTTCTTAAGGTTCAGCTGCATTAATTTAGCTCTGCTCCATTCTCAAAAAAAATCAACGTCATTCTAGAGTTTAATAAAATCGTCCATATCGCTATAACTACAGAATAATTTGATATCATCAGCATTGACTTGTCAAAACATTGTTTAATAGAAACGGTTTCGAACCAAAAAAGCACTTTCGCGATTTGGTGTTTCGGTTTTGAATAACCGAGCTGCAAGGCAATTTTCTTTTCCAATTTTTTTGTGTTAAAAAACATTTAAATATTGTAAAAATTCAATATTTAAGTCTGTTTATGACGTCAATTGGTTTTTTTTTTAATTTTTATATGAATTTCTTATCCAAATCGAGTTTGCAATTGAAATTTTAGGCTTACTGATTATCTCTGTGTATGTTAAACGACGTAATTTTAAGCGAAGTAATCCTGCAGTGTCAATTGTAATTGCTATGAATTGTTTTAAAAATTACGAAATGAAATAGTTTAAATTTTATTATGACAGTAGAAATTATATAATAATTGAGGTTTTACAATTTGCCACATTTGCTTGTCCTTTTTCGGGCACTTCCGAAAAGTGTTACATTACGTATTAACGAATATTCTTTCTTAGATATGTTGAGCTAACGCTTTTGTCTATTCTCTCAATCGTATTGATAGTAAATATGTGTCAACTTAAGAATATTTGTGTTGAACGTTAAGCCTCTTACGAATTTTCTTTCGGTGGCCATAAAACCCACTAATGCTTAACACCCTTTCTTAGATAATATTTAGCCAAAGGCTAATTGAAATGCAGTAATGGTCAAACTTAATTATACCCAAAGTGAGTTTTGTAATTAAGGACAGGCCGTTTGAATATTTTTAATTAATTTTGGGGTAAGAAAAATAAAGTTCGTTAGGAGGATAACAAACAAATTTCCACTTAATGGGTTAAAAAGTGATGATAACACAAGACATGGTATATGTATTTTGTTGGTATAAAATTATGAAATAACTTTCGTAATGCAATTGAGCAGTTTTAATTTTTTAAATATACCATTAGTTTTTTTGTTTTAAAGTTTTCGTTTACATCTAAAATATGCAGTTAAAAAGTTCATATTTTCTTTTGCCCTCAGGTTATTTTTGCACAGAGAAAAGTCTGTGCATGTAAGTGCATTTTCTCCACGAAATTGTCTGTGTATTGTGCTTTTGTTATATGTACATTCATGTTTCTACATCACACATTACTTACACACACTTATGCACACATTAGCTAACATCCTGAACATGTCCTTTATCCCGGAATACATTTTGCAGGAGTTTCCATTTCTGTAGCTTTACATAAACTACGAGTAAAAACATGCTTGACAACTTTAGGATAAGCATAGAAATTTAGTTTAAATTTTTTAAATCCTCACATGTTGTGCGAGTATTCAAAAGGACTTTAATGTTATCATTTAGTTAAATTGCATAACATTTGGGAGACAATTTTTTTTTTCTTTTTTTGAAATGCCACTTTGCTGCTTGCTGTACATACTCGTATATGTAAGTTGTGAAATTGAAGTGTTTATATTTTTGTTTTTCCAACTAAAACACAGCAGGTCATGTTTTAAATCTTAATTGAGCCAATTAACATCGAGTGGCAGCGTGAAATAGTCGAAAAAAAAACAGATTGCAAACATCGCAACAGCAGGACTTTCAGGTAATTGGAATGAGTGATTTTCGGAATTTTTGTTCGTAGATGAAAGGAAAATTAGCGAATTGGTCAAAAAATACGAAATGTTAAAGCGACATCAGCTGGGCTTAAGGTTTTTGTAATTAGAGTATAAATTGCTTAAAACAAAGGTTTTTTCTCCATATGGTATGAACGTTATAGAGAACAGAACGACGCACAGTGAGATTCTAAGTGGAAAAACTCTATTTTTCGACTGTATAATATTAAAAATGTAATGATGCAATTTTGTACGGAATTGTTTAGTTAGAGAAATTCATCTTTGCTTTTTTGATTTTTAATTTAATTAATTAATTTTTTTAATTTTTTATCGCAAAATAATTACTTAAAAATGCTTGGGAGAAGTAAAGCGCAAAACGACTAAGATTTTAATGCAGCTTGAGGGCCTGTATATGCATATTTGTTGTTCGTTTAACTATTTTATGTCATGATGTTCTAAAAATATGGTATTTTGTGATTCTTTAGGAAAAAAGACAACTGGATAGCATAAATAATTTCGAAACTATTTAAATTTAAAAAAAGCCCTAGAAATTTCAGTGTTCTAAGTTTTCCTTGAATAAAAAAAAAGTTAGCTCCGGCGACCTCCATGCTCTGACTGCAATAAAATGAAGGAAGGGAGTATATTATTGCGATTTATAGAAAAAAATCCTTATAATATTTTATACTGCTGAACAAAGTTATAAATTTTATAAAAAAAGTCACAAGAAATTACGCTACAAATTAAGCAAAGAAATAAAGGCAAAACACGTATATGGTGCATAATATAGGCGATGGGCGTGGCCGATTTGGATGAAACTTTCCAAAATTTTTGTTTCCGTAGTACAGATGATCCATGCCAAGTTACAAAAATTTCTACCTAACAGAATAAAATTTATACGAAAATTTCATTTTGAGTTGTATGGGCGGTGGGCGGTGGGCGTGGTCGGTTTGGATGAAACTTTATATTTTTGCTACTCTACGTCATAAAACGCTCTATGCCGAATTTCAAGACTCTACGACAGCTCCTTATATTTATTGCACAAAAATGTATGAAGCAATCCCACTGTGCGACGTGTGCTTGATGTTCGGCTACGGTATGAATTATTTGCTTTTTTTCTTAAATGAAATATACAAGGATTTTTTGCTAAATCTGACAATGTACAATAGGGAACACATTGTAATTTATCATGTGGAAATTTTGAAAAGATTTTTGTAATTTGACTATGGACAATAGCAAAAATATTTTCTATTATTTAAAGGGACATATTTGTCTACTATGAAAGACTTAAAATTCTTTCAGCTTCAGTTATATATTCGAATATTGATTCCTGTTTCTCAATATGCAGCAGATGGCAATCTCAAATAGAGGTAATTTGTATACAGGGTGAATTTTTAAAATTTATGTTATTCAGGTTGGCAGCATTGGTTGGTAATGGCGTTCAAACGTCATCTGTCAAAGTGAAAAGTGTACGGTATACTCTGCCATTTCATCATGGAAAGACTAACAAACGAGCAACGATTGTAAATCGTTGAAATTTATTATCAAAATTTGTGCTCTGTGACAAATTTGCATCGTTCGATACGACCATTTTAAAGTCGTCATAATCGACCTGCTGAATCAATAATTCGTGCTGTTATCTCGAAACTTCGCACCAAATTTACTTTGTTGGACATAAAACCGTCGACTCGCATGCGTAGAGTGCGTACGGAAGAAAATATTACAGCCGTAGCGACCAGTGTTGATGACGATCGTGAAATGTAAATTCGTCGCCGTTCTCAGCGATTGGGCATGTGTTACTCAACCACAAGGAAAATTTTAAACGTTGGTTTGGGTTGGAAAGCCTATAATTCAACCCACGCAAGAATTGAAACCGAATGACCCACGACAACGTCTAATTTTTGGTGAATGGGCCTTATGAAAGCTCAATGAAAATCCGCTGTTTTATCGAAAAATTGTGTTCAGCGATGAGGCTAATTTCTTGCTAAACGGATACCTACATAAGCAGAACTGTCGCATCTGGAGAGATGAACAGCCACATGCCATACATGAATTACCGATGCATCCCGAAAAAACGACAGTCTGATGTAGTTTATGGGCTGATGGCATCATCGGTCAATTTTTCTTCAAAGACGACCGTGAAAGAAACGTTACCGTCAACGGCGAACGATATCGAGCCATGATACGCAATTTTTTTTTTTGCCCCAATTGGCTGAGTTGAACTTGGTTGACATGTGGTTTCATCAGAACGGTGCAACATGCCACACTGCTCGTGAAACAATGGATATATTAAGGGATGAGACAGCTTATCCATCGATTTGGACCTGTGAGTTGGCCCCCAAGATCTTGCGATTTAACGCCTCTTGATTATTTCTTGTGGGGCTATGTCCAGTCGTTAGTCTATGTAGACAAGTCGAACACTATTGAAGCTTTACAGGATAACATAATACGCGTTATTCGTGAAATACAGGGCGAAATGCTCAAAATAGTAGCGAAAAATTGGAACTTCCGAATGGACATTTTGAGACGGAGCCGCGGGCAACATTTACATGACATTATCTTTAAAAATTAAATGGCAGAGACCAATTTATCGATCTCAATAAAAAATTTTAATATATGATGCAAACGTAAGTGTTTTATTCGATTTAAAAAAAAACTACAATTAAAAAATCACCCTTTATTTAAAAAGGGTGGCGAATGATAATGTTCCAATTACTGATATATCAAATACCATAACCACTCATAGTACCATTACTTCACTGCAGAGCCTGACGAATACTTCGAATAATCGACAAGCTTCTCAAAACAGTCATTCTCAGAATAGTCGCTGAGCTGTAGATTCCGTTGAGTGAGTTTGAAAATAGAGTGCGTGTAAGTTCATAGAATATGGAACGCTCTACCATATCTCATTCATTCATTTATTTTTACCTAACACTAGTCTACAAATATGGAAAAAATTGGCTGCAGAAACGAAGCATGTTCTTAACTAATCTGGGTGCATTGAAGTAAAATCTGGCATAAAAATCGGGCCGTTACGTCTTGTTCGTTTTTTATCGCATGCTGGAAATACTCCGAAACAGTCAATACTGACACAACAATTTTACAATTATTAATTTGACATAAGCCCGCATTCATTCTAAATCTTCATAATAGTAGCGTTTAAGTATGTCAGGGAGAGTACTTTTGATTTGTGTGTGATGTATATTTGGTTGAAAAAAAGACAATATCAGATCAGATGCAATATCAGAATCATTAAAATATGCATATTTACGTTATTTTAGTTTTGCTGTCAGAAACTTGAACAAACCGTGGACATCGGCAATGTTTTGCAACAGTTGCAGAACTGTTTTATACAACTGGTCAAATGGCAAGAAGAACTATTTCAATTTTACGATTCCAGAACTTTGAAGAGAGTCAAGTAGCCACCAAACCGATTGTTATTTTTGTTTAACAAAAGTTACTGGATTCAATATGAAAAATCGAAAAAATATTACTTGTACGAATGTCCCATTGGTTTTCAAACCAGTTCAACGTCTACCAAATAGTCCATTACTAGTCATTCTCAGTGCTACGAGTAGTGAGTCCGAAACATCTTTGACCAGCAGTGGTAGTTTGTATCAGACTGATGATGAATGCCATTTAGTGACTCAAGTTGAGCTGAATGATTTAATTCGAAGATTTATATTTGACAAAGCAACACGCAGAATTATTAGCTTTACGCATGCAGTAGTGGAAAAATCTTGCAGTTGGGACAAAAGTAAGAATCTATAGAGACAGAAGCTTGGAATTGACTGCATATTTTGAAAAGAAACACTCTATTCTAAACTGTACTGATATTGATGGTTTATTTCAAAAAATGAACCAGCCATATGACAAACTGAATGGAGATTATTTATTGATGGCTTTAAGTACAGTTTAAAGGCTCTTCTTTTGCATAATGGGAATGAAAACCCATCCATACCAATTGCTCATGCCGTTAATACAAAGGAAAATTACGAATTAATAACTGAAATTTTGATATTACTCAAATACAACGATAATAAATGGAAGATTTGTGATGACCTTAAGGTGTGTAATTTCATTTTTTTTATATAGTATAAACCATCGTGAATAACTGTGAACTAATCCGTTTCTGGCCATTGGTATGAAGGAGGTTCCTCAAAATATTGTTGTTTCCTTTGTCTATGGAAAAGTCGCACTACATGTCATCAATACGTCAGAACAGAGTGGCCAAAAAGTACTGAGTACTCATTAGGAAAACATTTGAAATAAACCATTAATTGATCCAAATGACGTTCTTCTTCCGCCGCTGCACATTAAATTGAGCATTTTAAATGACTTTGTCAAGGCTCTGGACAAAGATGGTGCAGCATTTAAATATTTGTTAGCAGTTTTTCCTAAAATTTCATATGCTAAATTCAAAGAAGACATATTTGTTGGCCTTCAGATCAGGAAGCTATTGAATGATGACAATTTTTCATGGCGAAATAATATGCAGTCCCTTGAAATCTTTCAAGAGCATCGTGAACAATTTTCTTGGAAACAATAAGAGTGAAAACTACAGACAAATTGTTGCTGAATTATTGAAAAATTATCACGAATTAGGTGTACGAATGTCTTTCAAAATGCATTCTCTTCATTCGCATTTAGAGTTTTTTCGACTAAACCTACGGCGAGTGATGAACAAGGGGAGCTTGGTAACCAAGACTTAATGAGAGTTGAAAGAAATTATCAAGGATTTTGGGATAAAAGCATGCTGGGAGACAATTGCTGATCTCTAATACGTGAAACCGAACCAACAAAATACAAACGGCGTTCAAATAAATTCAATTGAGTTTTAAACAAACTAATGATTTTTTATGTAAAAAACGAATAAAAACATTTTTTTTGTTATCTCGAAAACCTGACATGATAGAGAAAACCCAATTACAGATTCGAATCCACCAAATTATCCTAGGAAAGATATTTACTTCATCCAGTCCTAAACCTTGTTGGCTAGTGTAATAGATGTGATTATTAACATTACAGCTTATAAATTTAAAGGCCGATTTGAGCAAACGGTTTTTATGACTACTGAGGATTTTCAGCTTTCATATATTGAAATTTAAAGAAAATTTCCAGAAGTAGATGAATATCCGAATCTTACGCCCAAGAGTTCAACAAATTTAATTGTAATCCAGGATAACAACGCTGTTACTGGAAATTGTTCAAAATTCCCCCCCATTGTGTTTTGTTAACTCTCAATGACCACTTGGCTCGTAAATTAAAGGCGTTTAAAAAACAAACACTTTATGGACAAAGACCTTTAGGATACCTAGCGCTTGTGCTACTTTATGGCGTCCTTACTGGCTATCTTGTGTTTCCATTACCACCACTACTTAAACTAGCTGAGGCTCACATTGGAGAGAAAAACAGCAGAAACAAAAAGTGTGGAAACGGCGTGCAAACACATGATGTTCCGGCAAACAAAGTATCTGTGAAGGACAATGCCAGGTAAACAAAAAAATACGCGTAATCTCTTGTCTTCATGTGAACGTTAGTTTTTCGCTGAATTTTCATCGCTCTCGTGCGTGGTAAGTGAAGCTATTTGTCTTCTTTCCCTTCCCTCCGCAATTAGAATTCCTTCCATTGCGCCACCGTGTCAGAGTCAGGCAACGAACAATTTGTGAGTAGGAAATTTTCTGCATAATGGCCATCTTATTAACATAAGTACCGACTGTCGCTCTAACAGACGGACAGTCCGACAGACATAACTAAAACTCTAACACAAACTCCACCCGCTGGCCAGGTAGCCAGTCAGCCCGATTAAAGTTATGCGACTTCTATGGGCATTCATGCGGCGTTTAAGGAGTAAAACTCGTAGTGTGTCAACAACACGGTCGCAGCTTGGCCTGTGACGGAATGCTGCTGCCTATTCAAATGAGAATTTTTGTCACCTCGTTTATGTTTGCGAACGATGATGATGATGATGATGATGACAATGCCGGTGAGTGATGCTGGCGATTATCAACGGCGTTGTCACCAAGCAAGAGATTGTGTTAAATGCTTGCTAGATAAGTCTAAAAGACGGAAAGCGACATGAAATGGATTTTCTATGTTTGCACAGACAGATGACGATTATTGTCACTGCTGTGTGTACTTGCTTGCCGGTAATTTGTTTTTTTTTTTTGCGATTGAAAATGGGGTGTTGGTTGTCCTTTGACGTCGATGAGGGTGGTGCGATGATGCAAGTCATGAAGCAAAATGAAGATATTGTCGGAAATGTCCTTAATTCTTATGCGTTCATTCGATCTTTTTTCACATTTGTATTAATTTATATAACTCCGTACGGCAATTTTTACATGCAGTACATGGGGCAAAGTAGTGGAAATATCTGGGAATTGATTTTGAATTATATCTAACTTGCAATTATTCCAAATCTGAAGCATTCCAATTCTCATTGCCAAATTCAATTAAAGTGAAATTAAAAGTGACAAGATGAACAGCATACATAAACTGTCGTAATATTGCCAAGAAAACAGTTATTGGAGTCTATTGCTCAAAATAAAATTTAAATTCAAATAATTTATTTTAATCTACAGGGTGGCGCAATAGAACGTGCATATTGCATCATCTTTTTTTGCGGGGTAGAAAAGGCGCGAGCGAGGGGCGCCTACATCGTTGGGTTGGCGGGCTCAGGGAGTTTTAGTCGCTATGAATCACTTCGACGGGAAGCGTCGCGTATTTTGCGTGCGCGCATTTTACGAGAACTCTCGTTCATATATTGCTACTAGGCGACTATATTGTGCTGAATATGGACTACGGCGAATTAGTGAAGCTCCGAGTGCTAATTTAATTAAAATATGGGTAAAGCGTTTTGAAGAGACCGGTTCAACATTTAAACCACAAGCAAATGGTCGCCCAAGAACATCTACGACCGAAGACAATGTTGAGAGAGTTATGGAGTCAGTACGAGGAAATCCACAAATGTCGACTCGCAAGAGATCGTCTGTCTTACAATTATCGCGACGAAGTTTGCAACGAATTTTAACACTGGATCTTAAACTGCATCCATATAAGCTGCAATTAACACAAGAATTGAAAGAGTCTGACTTCATAGCAAGGCTCACATTTGCTATTGAAATGCTTAATCTATTTTCCAACTTTGACAATATCCTTTTCTCTGACGAGGCTCATTTCCTTATGAATGGGTTCGTAAACCGTCAAAATTGTCGTTACTGGAACAGTGAAAATCCCAAAATCAAACACCAGAAACCATTGCATAGTCCTAAGGTGACAGTATGGGCAGCAATCTCTGGCAGAGGAATAATTCTTTTTTCTTCGAAAATGCGCGGGGCCAAAACGTCACGGTTAATACGGAACGCTATGTTGAGATGTTGGACGAATTTTTGGCTCCAGAAATTGAAAATTCAAGAATAGTGAATTCCAGAACTTGGTTTCAACAAGATGGAGCTACCTGTTACACATCAAATGACTCCATGGCGGTGGTGAAGCAGATGTTCCCTGGTAGACTGTTTTCGAAAAGAGGTGATATCCCATGGCCCCCACGTAGTCCAGACTTGACGCCTCTTGACTTTTTTTTGTGGGGATACCTCAAACACAAAGTCTACAGTAATAATCCAAGAAACATCGTTCAGCTCAAGGAGAATATCCGTGGTGAAATGGCTGCATTACACCTGTATTACTGAAGGAAGTTTTCAATAATTTTCGTTTACGGTTATAGGAGTGCCGCCGTAGAGAGGGTCACCATTTAGATGATGTTATTTTTAAAAAATAAACTCCATTTATTACTCTGCGATGCCTTAGATTTATTTTAACCATAACTTTTGTATTTATTTTTTAATCTATTTTTTTAAATATGCACGTTCTATTGCGCCACCCTGTACAAAATGTTATTTTGTTCAGTGATGGTCGGACATCGTTCACACAACTTTTCGATTCAAAGTTGGTCGTTTCTAGCAAAATACTGGAACAACTTGAGTTTTAGGTCCCGGTTTGTATTAAAGTATTTTCTATCCAAAAAAAATATTTCAGTTTCTGTAATAAAAATGAAACTCTTCAGGAGTCACGTCAGGATTATAAGGTGAAGGCGACATTATCATCTAATTTATTTCCAAGATATTCTGTGGAGTCTGCAAAATGTGTGACGCCTAACGTTGTCGTGGTGGAAAATCACGTCTTTTCAATCTACTTTTTTTTCCTTCAGTGCTTCATCAGGTTTCATCAATTGTTGACAATTGACCTCAGAATATATCGTTCAAATTAAATCGCTGCCTTAAAATACCAGCAAATTGGTAAATAATCTTTTATTTTTCTTTTTTGGTAATGCGTTCATTTTGCCGGGATCACGACGTCTTTTGGTTCCATCCCAGATGATAATGCTCTCCAAATAGGGGTCGTTTTGGTTGTGTTTAAGTAATAAACCGGAAGAGCTTGTGTTTCTTATTAAGTGAATTTCCTTTAGTTGGACAATCTCATTTGTCCGAGCATTCCGGTAGTTTGCTTTGGACGTGAAATTTCCAGAACCGAATTTTGAGGGCCTGTTTTGGTATGTGCGTTCTGTTAAGGCTTTCATATCGCACTAACTTTTCTGAAATAAATAAGCAGAATATTGTAAAAATGTTTCTTTTGTGCTTACATATTCACAATTCGACTTAAAAGTAAACTGCCATTGAACATTAAAATGAAAGTCTTAGTCAATTCACATGTATGACTCTACAACTTAAACAGCTGTAGTTACATTTCTGAATTATTGCTGTATATTTATTGCTTTACAAACAATAATTGATGAAATAAGTTGATTAAAGAATCTTTTAGAAGAGAAGATTTATTTACGAGGGGAATATGGATATAAAGAAACATTTTCTATATTGCCTTCGAAAAGGAGGTCCATGTGATATCTTTTAAAATACCAAAAAGATGCGTATCTAATGTTTAGAAGGTATTAAAAAGGATGGTATCAGGTAGGCACTGATCTTTACTCCAACTTTCCTGCAACTCCATTTGACAGCAAATCGAAACATTTAGTTTTGCAAATTTTATATGATAAGAAGACATGCAGCATGCGTTCTCTGCCACCAAAATGGCTCATTAAACACATTTCTTGTGCGTTTCTGAAAAAAAACCGAGTAACATTTTGCTAAAAGTTAAGCTAATGTCTACTGCACTTGGAATTCCTGCTAGAAAGTCATTATATCACCATAACGAATTTCGAATTCCTGGCAAAAAAATCTACAAATATCATCAAATAGTCACTGTAGTCATCTCGTATAGCTCCAGCTAATTTTTTTCTATATTAGTTGCGTTTTTTTTTTTTTGGTATTTTATACTATCCGGCTATCCGGTATACACAAATGGAGATAATTTTGCACGCTAAGTTAAACGGGGTAAGTTGTATAAAAAAGTAGTAGAAAAGTATGGAAAATAACAATGCGACCAAGTTCTCCTAGAAAACTTGCGATGCATGGATTTCTTAGTCAAGTCAACGAAAAGTGATAAATATAATTTATGAACAAGACCTAGATTTCGCACTTCCCACAATTTTCCTTCAACCACTATCTCAAACCTGCGAGTATTTAAAAAATTAGTTTTGCATATTAAGTATAAAATCGTAGTGAAATATTTTGTTTAACTTCAACCCAAATAAGCACTTTAAACATAGAGTAGGTTTCCTAAAATGATCCGTCCATAGATTTTGTTCCTGCTGAAGTTCATTCATTTAAATATTTCTAATTTTTGTGAGGATGTAGTTTCATGCATTGACCCTTTGTAAATCTCTTTCTCATTTTCAAAGGAAGAAAAACTGTCCACAGCCAGTGACATTAAAATTTTCTTTAAAAATTAACAAACATTTTCGTAATGAAATCTATTTCTTTTGGCACTTCTCGTTGACGTTGCCTTTTACCTTTAATCCCAAATGACAGCTTGGAGTGATCATATTTTATTAGGCCATTGAGAAATGTCCGGACATACAATGCCAAGATAGGAGGAAACATGGTATTGTACGTATATCTCATTCACACGTCACGAGCGCCCAAACTGTAAGTAATTTATAATCTGATTTATTCCAACAATTCCAATGACACCCACCAAATGTGCCGGCAACCATCTACAACATGTACTTGTAAATGTAGGCGCATATACATATGTATGCATTAGTGTAGTAGTGTATGTATGTATGTACACATATCAATGGCTCCAAGTTGCTAACAATATTTGCCACAATCCACAGCAGATACCGTTGTACAAATCCAGATTGTACAGAGTTTAATAAACGACAATATTTAACAGACCATTAATTATTACTTTTCCCAAGTTACAACATGTCAGCATGATGGTTGACTTGGGGAAGTTGAAGTCAGTCAACCAGCCATCCGGGCCGCCATCCAGCAATCAGCCAGTTTCATTAAATCTCCAAACTGGAGTGCATTTGCAGATGAATGAATGAACTTAGCGGGAAGACAACAAACAACAAGCAAAAGTTAACTTGGAAAATAACTAAAACAAGTCATAAAACAAACTGAAAAATCGTCCATGTTGTTTATTTTAATATGGTAATTTGTATGGGGAGGCTTGAATTAGAGACTGAATGTTCGAAGGGGAAGTTGAATTTTGAAAATTATATGGAAAATGCCAAAATAAGCGATAAAGAAAGCAGTTATGTGTACAACGAATACACGAGTATATATAAGAAAACAAACCAACGCCAATGATTAGATTGGGGCTTAGTACGTGTCCCAACTTCTTGCTGCTACCACTGTTTCCATCACCATAACGTTGGCTGTGTTTTGTGGCGTTCAATGAACCCTTGAGGAAACCTGATAATCTGAGAGAATACCTTTCGAAAATTTTTGTAACAAACAGCGTAATAGTAGTGTTTTAGTTATTCATAAATTCAATAATTCTCATTTTATGCTATGCAGTCTTTTCGGAAATTTTGGGCATGAAGCGTGTGACAGCGAAGTTCGTTCCAAAATTGCTGAATTTTGACCAAAAACAACGTCGCATGAGCATCGCTCAGAAATTTTTGAATGACGTCAACGATGATCCAGATTTGCTTAAAAGGGTCATAACTGGTGGCGAATCATGGGTATGTGGTTGTGACATCGAAACCAAAGCCCTATCGTCCCAATGGAAGAGTCCAGGAGAGCCAAGACCAAAAAAAGCACGCCAAGTTGGAATGTCAATGTTTTGCTCACTGTTTTCTTCGATTACCATGGCGTAGTTTATCAAGAGTTCTCACCACAAGGTCGTCGCTTAATAAGGAGTATTACCTTGAAGTTATGCGCCGTTTGCGTGAAGCAATACGAAAAAAACGCCCAGAATTGTGCACCTGCTCACTCATCTTTGCTTTTGAGAGATTATTTGATCCAAAAACAAAACAGTTAACATGCCTCAGCCACCGTATTCACCAGATTTGGCCCCCTGCAACTTTTTCCTGTTCCCAAGATTGAAGAGATCAATGAAAGGACGGCGTTTTGCGACGATTGAGGAGATAAAAACCGAATCGCTGAGAGACCTCAAGGACATACCAAAAAGTGCATATCAGAACTGCTTTGAGGATTGGAAAAAAGTTGGCACAAGTGTATTATATCTGAGGGGGACTTGGAAGGAGATAAAATATAAATTGATGAATAAATAAATATTTTTTGAGAAAAATGAAAATTCACCTTATTTTTTTGAACACACCTCGTAGTTTGTTTGCATTGCTCGATTTTGTCAGTTCGTCTTATGTGTATATCTGCGATTTTTACAATGGTTCAAAATATGGAACAAAGAATTTGTCTCAAATTTTGTAATGCAAATGGAATTTTGTGTGTTGAATCGCTAAAAATGTTACATGTGAATCGGCTTTATGAAAAACGTAAACATGTGAAAGTGGTACAGAGCAAAAGTGGTGGAAATTTGGTGTGAAATTTGCCTTTCTTTGGTCAGCCATCAACGCCTTCAACTAAAGTTAATATCGTTAAAGTGAAGAAAATGGTGACATTGTCTCGCGAATCAATTCATAATATATTTCACTATTATTTGAGTATTAAACGCGTTGCCACCCTATTAGTGTGGAAAGGCTTGAATTCTCTTCCAAAAACTTCAACTAAAGCTAACATCGATAAATTCAAGAAAATTGTGACTAAAAGTCATTATTTTAGTCGGAAAGAGATGGACTCTGAAGGCAAATTGTCTCGCGAATCAATTCATAATATATTGCACTATTGTTTGAGTATTAAACGCATTGCCACCCTAGTAGTATGGTAAGACTTGAATTCTCTTCCAAAAATCAAATGCGTAAAGGTCATTGTAGACGGATCAATTTCGACTTCACATTTATAAAACGTTTTTAAAAGTTTTATGTCTGGGTTTACGAGTTGGATATGCAAACCAACAAACATGGAATGACACCTTCCAGCTGAACAGAAACCGAAAAAACCACGTCAAAGCCAACATAAAGTCAGTATAATACTGAATATTTTTAATTATCTCAGTGTTGTGCATTCAAAATTTTTGCCGCAATGTCGAATGGAAAATAAAATAAATTTGAAAAAACAAATTCGTCGAAAAAGGCGTCGAAATAACTCATTTTCCTCTAAGATAATGCATCATCTCACATGGCTATAGTTTTGGACGAATTTCTCACCAAAAACTCAATAAATATCACAAAATAATCATCGTATTCTGGTAATACGAATCCTGCTGACTTTTTGCTTTTTCCAAAACCCAAATTACTACTTCGATGCAGACATTTTAGTCGATCAAATATGTAAGAGGAAATCGGCGGCGAGAAATGAAGCCTTTTTCAGAAAATGCGTTTGAAATATGTTTTGGTAATTGAATTATTCGTTGCATGATTTTATTATTTAGGAATAGGTTCGTCTAAAAGAACATGCAATGAATTTGAGAGAATAGGTAATATTTTGTTTCTTATTGGTTAATACCTGATATTTTTTATACAGCATGTATTGTATATGTACAGAGCGGCGCACCAATTGCACTACAATAAAAATTTCGTATAACTTATTTTTAAATCAATATATTTTTTGTGTGTTTAGGAAATTCAATTCTATTTTATATAACTAATTGGTTTTGAAGAAGATAAATGACTCCCATGCTCATTCGCTTATATGCGATACCTGACCAGAAACTAATTCATTGCGGCCTGAAGGGTCGAAGTTGTTGGGATCAGCCTAATTAGTGTTTTAATGGACTGCTTTAATTCAGTAAAATTCCTTGGTTTCATTTTCTATACCTCTTGTCTGACGTAACCCCATAAGAAAAGTATGTTGCAATCAGGTAAGGTGAACTGGAGTTTCTGGATTTTAAAAATTTGTTTGGGAATTTTTGTTGGAGCTTCACCATAACCGGTCTTGCTATGTGTGCCGTCGCTCCATCTTGCTGGAACCAAATGCTGTTGAAACGGATACATTTTCGGCGCAGTTTTTGATAAAAAAACTTATTCAACAACTTTAAATAACGGTCCCCATTGACAGTTGACAGAAGCACGATTCATGTGCCACTCTGTATTATCAACAATCTCTAGAATAGAGCAGTCCTTAATGTGATAAAGGATACAGAACTCTCGGTGTGATGTACTTTTCGTATTCCTTGGTCTTGTTTCAATTATTATGCCGTACTGGATTGAATGAATCATTTATAAACAATTTGCCAATGACATACCTAAATTTGAATCCAATATGGTTAAATCCACTTGATCAATTTTACTTTGGGGAAAGTTAATGTGAGCTTTCTTGCCTTTTTCCCAAAATCGACTCTTTGGCCTTTTAGAATTGAATCAACAATAAGAATTGATCAACTTTTAAGATAATTTTCAAACAATGTACCTCTGCGGCAGCTACCTACGTCAGATTTTTAGTTGAACCTTTCGCTTCTACCAACCATAGTCAAGACGGATGGATATTCTGTACCTTTTTTCCCCCAAAAGTCATTCAAACCGAGAAACGTAAAAACGTTTCATCATTTAGCCACACACAAAAAAATCAGCCTTCAACACTTTTAGCTGTTTTTTTTTGTGCTTTCGTTGTGGCTGCATATTATTATTATTATAAAAGCAGACGGTTTAAGTGTCATCATCATCATTATCAGCGAGTTTGCCGTGTTGAAACAGATACATCACCAGTCACAACAACGACAACAACAATTACGACACCGGCACAAGTAGCAGCAACGACTCCGTTATGGGAGGAACCTTTAAACAGAACAAAGACATCACATGAAATGCCGAATAAATGTGAAAAAAAGAGGAGTAAGTAATGAAAAGTATAAACATTGAATACTGTAGTAAACAAAGTGGAGTAAATAAAGTGGCCAGCTTCATTGAAGGATGGAGGGAATTTGGAAATATGGAATCTACTAAATGTTATAGCAAGGTATTGAGACGTAATAGAAAGTCGTTAGCAAATGGCGTAAACAGAGAACTCAAAAAAGGGCATAATACGAGGTGTGATAAAAAAATAACCGTTATTTTAAATTTTCTTCAAAAAGTATTTATTTATTTATCAATTTCTATTTTATTTCCTTTAAAGTAGTCCCTCTCAGATATAATACACTTGTGCCAGCTTTTCTTTTAATCCTCGAAACACTTCTAAAACGCGCTTTTTGATATCGCCAACAGGTCCTGTTTCGATTTTTCTTTTATCTCCTCAATCGTAGCAAAACGCTTTCCTTTCATCGGTGTCTTCAGTTTTGGGAAGAGGAAAAAGTCAGGGAGGGGGCCAAGTCCGGTGAATACGGTGGTTAAGGCATGATTGCGGTTTTGTTTCTGGCCAAAAACTTACGCACAAGAATCGATGTGTGAGATGGTGCGTTATCATGGTGCAAATTCCATGATTGCTTTTCGACAGTTCTGTGCGTTTTTGACGAATTGCTTCGCGCAAACGGCGCATAACTTCATGGTAGTATTCCTTATTGACCGTACGACCTTGTGGCAAGAACTCATGATGTTCCACTTCGCCATTGCAATCGAAGAAAACAGTGAGAAAAACCTTCACATTTGACAGAACTTGACGTGCTCGGGCGACCAGAACGAGCATCATCATTGACATCTTCTCGGCCTTCCTTAAAATCGAAAAAAAAATCGAAAAGCACACCAAAACACGACTAACCTTTTTATCTGTCAAAAACAAACTGACAATCCTAAATGGCTAATATTGTCAACATATATAACAGACATGTGTACCAACATAACAGAAAACAAAATGCGAAAATCGAACACATGTAACTCACGAAATTTGAAACAAACGTTTTTTTATTACACCTCGTATCTAAAAGAGGAAGTCGTTAACAAAAGGATCGATGCCATTGAATCGCAATTCAATTGAGTCATTTACAACCACATCATTATTGCAATTATCTTTGATGCAGCGAATTGTAAGTTTTCTTCTTCCAAATGCTTGTACAGACACGTTTGTATTCGACTGACCAAGATTTTACTATCGAAAGTGTGAAAATCTCATGATATGCAATAAATTCCAGGAAAGTTTTAGGATTTCGATTTACTTGCCAACATTATCATTTTCTGCCGCGATTGGTTTGTTTTTTATTTTAATCGGGAGTAGTGTCAATATCCTTAGTTTTGCTACCAATCGTCATGGTTGAGCCAGTACAACCTTTCTGTATAAGCCGGTTATCCAAATCACATTTTTATTCCTTTATTCAAGGAACCGTAGCACTCATTACCAAAAGATTCAAATTGTGTCCAGACGTTGTGATGTTTGTCAGCTTGCAAAAGTTCTTTCATTTGTCAAAAACATCTTTCGGATATCGGAATTAATTTTAAACTAACCAAATAAAAGCAGCAACTGAATACTCAGAACCGGAATATTCAAAACCGGAACAGCAATCTGGAGAAATAGTTTTTTTTTCTTCCAATTATCTTCCTTCGCACGGAAAACTAATCCATAAGACTCAAAAGTTCGTAAGAACACTTACTATCAAAAAAAAAAAAAAAAAACCGGAATATTCGGTATTCAGAAAAATTTATTACAACGCCGACCTACTTTAGTCCATTCCGAAAATAATATAAACATCAAACCATTTTTCGGTCATCAAACGGATTTTTTGGAAAAGACAATTCAGTTCCGTCGCGAATTCTCTTTAATGTATTCTATGATGCTTCAAAATTATATTTTGAGTTTTGGAAAGAAAAAAAGTCAGCCGATATGGTATCAAAATGATATTTTGAGTTTTGGAAAGAAAAAAAAATCCATGAATACAGTAGATAAACGATGACAGTTGTCAAGTTTTTGTCCACAAATTAATTCACAATGGTAGTCTTGTGAGTTGGTAAGGTGTGATGCATTTTTTTGAGAAAAGACAATTTAGTTCTGGCTGGGAAATCTGTTTAATGTATTCTATAGGCTGAAAACAGGCACCTCGAAGTGATACTTTGAGTTTTGGAAAAACAAAACAAAATCAGCTGGTACGACTTTAGGTAAATATGGTGGTGGTTGGTCGATGATATTTGTTGAGCTTTTGGTCAGAAATTCTTTAATACTTTCTTTTATTTTGATACGATGCGTTATTTGTTCTTTAAACGCCGCAAACCGCTTAGATAATATGGGTTATGTAATGTCTGACCTTTTGTCAAAAAATTCGACTGCACAACAGTGCGATTGTCGAAGAGAGTAGTGAACGTTTTTGTAGCTTCTGATAGATTTTAGTATGTTTTTTTTTATTTTGGCTTGATCTAATTGTCAAACTAGTAAACCTTTGTCTTATGATCAATTGTAATGAGGTTAATGAATGTGGGGTCAGAATTGATATTCAGATGAATAAGTTTTTGGAGTAGATTTTGATTTTCTGGAGTTAGACTAAATGAAAATGCGTGTTACAACGCGTGTACTCTGATACGAATTGATTCGTGAGACACCGAAATTTCAGCGTATATCTCCCCCAAGATTAAATAACTATTTCCTTCACTTTATTTAATGTTAAATTAAGTTGAATATGGTGATGGACTACCAAATTTGTTACCACATTTCGAGAGCATTTGGATACATTGTTCCACTCATATGCATGCGTATTCCATACAGTCAATTCACTGTGAAATTTCTGTAACATTTTCGGCGAACATTGCAGAACATACTTGAGATGATGAGGTAAAATCGAGCTCTGTAAACAAAATAGATAAATAGATTGCACTCAAACTCCGTTTCAGTATAGGAGGATAGTTGTGCCATCTTGGCGAAAATACGAATTTTGACCATTTCTTTTATCTATCAGGTCTTATAAGTGTTCAATTCACGTTACTTTTTGCCCGAATGTAACAAAATCTTATTTAAATTATACTAGTCCAGTCCTTGTTTCCAATGGATGGGATGGTTGTCCGCATCCCATAATTGTGGATGTGTTGTTTAAATTAAAACAACAAAACCTAAACTTTAAGACTTGCTTACGCTGGTTCGCATACCTGTAAGCTTTCAATTCTTTACTTAATTGTTGTTAAATTTTTATTTCCCAGATTTGTTCTCGACATTTTTTTCATTTCTTTTCTTTCCGCTGGATTTTGTTGAAAATACCGGAGAAAGATTCAGAAATTGTGTCAATTTTGTTGTACGTAATATTGGTTGCAATTGTTGCTTAAAATTTATTATACATATTTTTTATTCGATGGATATGAATCTGTTTAGGTTATGCTGGCTTTTATTGAATGCCCAATTTTCGGAAATAGTATTTCCCCAAATAACTCGAAAACTAGTTTGTCTGAAAGAGTCAAATATCTCAACACAATAGTTAGTGCCTTTATTTTGTACATGACACTAACTATTACTCCCATTTGAATGGTATGACATCCTCAAACCACATTCTTTGGATGTCTGGCCACCTCGGCTTGTAACAATGATATGATGGTTCTGCACTTTCACAACATCACAGACACCAGCACTCATCATTTCTTCTTTGTCTGACTAATTATGAATTCTAGGAATTTCACAGTTCTTGCCGTCGCTGATAACCAGACCACATCCCGAGCCAGTAACTGACTCTGCAACAAATAACAACGTTAATAGTAAAAATAATAATGACAACCATAAAATCACCAGCATCCTCATTATTGCTCGGACTTTGTCTTGATCAGCAGCAGCAACAGCATAAGAAAAAAAGAAATATAATGAAAATGTAATGTGAAATCATTGGAAAGTCTACGGATATGTGAGCCAAATGGGCGGAAGGGGGTAAAAATAGCAGTGCAAAGTTTCTTGCAATGGAAGCCAAGAAATTAGCGAGTGGACTGGCAGTTTCCTTGGAATAGATTTTTTCTTCAACTTTGACTAAACCATTCTTTGTGTGATATCTCGCGTAGGTGCTGAGTGATTTTTCTTATTGGCCGGGATTGGTTGAAAAAATATGTAATTAAAGAAAGGTTTGGAAATATGAGATTTTGATTTGTGATTCTGTTTGCAAATAGACAATGCTTTTCTCAGATTTAGGCAATTCGATAGTGTGTTTGTGCTCGTTTTTGATATTTATTTTACTACTATGCTAGAGATATTTCTATTATATTACGCATACATTTTATAAAAATTTGTTTTGCATTTGGTTTCAAAATTGAATTGATTGAATTTCTTGATCACATATTAACCATCGGACTATAAATGTCCTTATATATTCGCAAATAAAAATCGTACATTGCCAACATATTGCCAATTTCGAAAACAAACTTCGAAAACGTTGTTTTAACTACCCCTGTTGACTGCACATATTCCATGATAGCAAATTAATCATTATTCAGTTGAGCTACGTTTTTTTTCTCTTAATTAGTCTGAAGAACAAACAAATTAACATAACGCTCAATGTGTTCCGGTACTAACAAACGGAGATCATTTCTAACAAACAATCGACATTTAAAAAAAAAAAAAATTAGCAACATTCAATCGATGACCGGCGAAATTCCACAGCATATCGACCATTTGCGTTTGAGTCATAGTGGTTTAAGTAATCCTATTCTTCCTTTTTTGTATGCAATGAAAAATACGGATTTGATTGAATATTCCAAATATTCAAACATGTTAATTGCTTGGAAAGTGTTATCTTCTCCGTCGAAAACAATTTATTACCAAATCAGCAAACCCGATTTTAAACGAGGCCGTGCATGCACCCGTGATACCAAACGCAGTGAATGTCCGAAAGGGGTGGTATGCTGCCACTACCAGAAAACATAAAATTCTGCAAATTATTATCGAAAAGTGAAGTTTTTTCATTCAACAAACAAAAAAATTACGTAGCAAAATCTGGCGCGTTTCGACTTATCGTCATATAAATGGGAGCGACAGAAAAGCGAGAACACCCATTTAGGTAGTTTTTCCAGAGGAAGGGAGCACCTTTTGATCTTTTGATGCTGCCCTCACCAGAAAACATAAAATTCTAAAAATTATTATCGAAAATCGAAAAGTGAAGTCTTTTTTTTATTAAAAAAAAGAAACAAAAATATTATAAAGCAAAACCTGGCGTGTTTCGACTTATCACCATACGAGTATAAATGGGTGCGACAAAAAAGCGATAACGTAGTTTTTCCAGAGGAATAGGGTATCTTTTGATATTTTACGATAACCAGGCCTACATTTATGGCAGTTTCTGATAACAGTAAACGTTTTGGGATGAATAAACTATTGTAAAAATTCACAATTTATCTAGACGAGGGTTCAGTTCTTATTGTGCAAGTGTTTTCCAACAGAACTGCTATCCATAGCATTTGGGAAGAAAACATTAGTTTTAGTATTTTGAGGCATATTAGCACTTCTCAATAGCCACGCCCACAATTATGGCGCTTCTTTAATAGAGCACTTTTAGAAATAGAATCTTTTCCATAGTTTACAACTGTCTTCATATATTGCTTTTGTTTAACGAATAATTGTTAATAATTGTCCTGAAAAACTTATGAAAAATGTTATGTAATGTTATGTAGATGGTTTCAGTACTTGCATGGAGAAGTTTAGCCCCACTGGGTCGAATTTGACGGATTTGGAACTTAACCTGCCGATGGCTATGGGATATTTTTTTTTGTAAAATTTCAAGTTAACATTCTAATTTAAGGAATTCATCACTATCATGCTTTCAATTGAATACTATGTTTTAAACGATGTAGGATGGTATGACGATCGATATATTATACATGGTGTCCGTCGGGAAGGTATACTATTTTGTTTGTTTACAATTTTTTGATTAAATGAAAGAGATTGGATCTTATATTGATAATTGTTTTATTTAATGTCGGCTCACAAATGCGAGCCCTTTTGAGCACATTTTTCATTACATTCTTACACATTTCACGCGGTATTTCATTAATTTCATCACGAAAATTTTGTTTGAGTTGCTCAAGTGTTTTTGGTTTGTTTGCATAAACCTTGCTTTTCAGATATCACCACAAAAAAAATTCCGGAGCAGTCAAATCAGGCGACCGTGGAGGCCAACCAACATAACCATTTTCATGAAAATTGGGGTTGTCATGGGCGAACTGTAACATATGTACGGCGGCGTAAATTGTCTTGTGGAAGAAGCTCTTTTGTCAACTGAATCTTAAATGTAAACAAATGCAAAGCCTTGTGTAAAATTGTGGCCAAAGTTTTTCTTTGAAGACCAAGCTCCTGAGCATGTTGTTGATGGATTGTTTTGAACACTTTCTTGAGTAGCAGTAATGTTCTCAGCTGATCTTGCAGTACGCTACGGTCCATGCTTGGCCCTATCAGCTACAGATCCTCTTTCTTTGAAATCATTCACTACACGATAAATAGCTCGTCTTGTTGGCACGTTGTTTCTCCCAAAAATTTCACATAATTTTCCCATCGTCACAGTAATCGATGTTTAATTTTGATAAAATATTTTGATGATTAAAACACGTTGACTTATCGAATATTTTTCCTTAATAAATTTGCCACGTTTCTACTTCACGACTGCCAAATATGAATTGTCAAGACTAATGTTTACTAAAATGGCGGCAAAACAAAGTAGTATACCTTCCCGACGAACACCCTGTATATTTAGTATATACCTCTTTAATAAGTATTTCTAGCTGTTAATAATAGAATAATGAACCTATTATAACCACATAACATTGTGCTGGATATAAATGTAATATTAAAACCAATTAATATCAATTGCATAATATTTTATTGCGAGTTCGCTTCTAACGAGAATTATGTCATAATATACCAAAAATACCTAATTGATTTTAAACGATAACCTTTCTTAGGATACGAAAAATATTGTTGTTCATTAGGTAATCGATTCCAAAAACGGACCACACAAACTATAAAAGACATTTCAAACACTGAATTGAATATTAAATTGGTGTATTACGATAACATCGATTGTGAACGAAAGAAATATTACAAAATAATTCAGTACGCAGCACTTTTTACTGGTCTACAAAACAATGACAACTTATTAAATTCAACAAATTCTCAACTGGTCTCTAAAGAGCTGTTAACGTTACAAGAAATTTGGTGTTCAAACGAATTGTAGTAGAAACTCATAGAGGATGTGTGACATTACAAAGTCATTAAGGCATTTTCCCTAATCCAACATGGTGGATAAATATTAATACAACTTAGTCTACTCAAAATGGGATAAATGGAATCATTATGTGATTTAAAACTAAGTTTCGTATCTATTGTAACATCTAACCATTTACATTCTGTCCTGAAATATAGTGGGAATTGGTTAGTTGAGAAGCCCACTTAAAGAGATAGTAAACTGTACATAATTTGGCACAATTTTGTACTTTGTACTAAGGCGGAGTTTAAGCTCAATCTGTCATTCAGTTTACTTAAAGTGCTCGCTATTCAGTTCATCCCGAGCGTGTTTTTATGTTTTTTAAAATGCATAAAAATATGGAACAAACGATCCGTTTTAAATTTTGTATTGCAAATGAAATGTGCCGAATAGCTGAAACTATTACAGAAGATTTATGGAGAATCGATTATTTTTCAAAAGCATCTTCCGGAAAGGACCTGATTTCTAGCTGCGAATACTCGTATTTTAGGTGAATATGGTGACCATGTATTTTCTTTCCACAAATTTGGTTTTTCTTAGCAATGAATTTACTCTCACAAACGCCAAATAACATCCAGACAATATTCTTTATATACTGTCTAAACTGCTGACATGAATTGAAGTAGTCAAGGAAGACAGTCAATATTAACTTGACTTTTAATCGACTTTGACTTTGTTTTTTCGGTTTCATCTCGAATGGAAGGCATCATTCCGTTGACGAGTTTGTATGTTAAACTTGCATTTTATCACCGGTTACAAGGATTTTACGAATATGGAATTGGAATGTATTCATTCTAAAATTTCGTCAGCAACTTTAAAGCATTTGAGTTTTCGAAGAAAATTCAAGTCTATCGGAGCTGGTCGTGCGGGAATGAGTTTCACACCTAAATAATCGTGCTTAATGACGATTTTCAGTCACCATTTCCTTCACTTTTCGATGTTAACTTCAGTTAAATATCCTGTTTGCTGATCAGAGCGAGGCATATCTTCCATCACATGCCAGTCGCATTTGAATGCACTTTCGTCGATGGTTTTATTTATTGTAAAGATTGCAATATATATTTGATATGAGCTGCCAAAATTTAGAACTATAAAACAACTAAATGACAGATCGCGCTCAAACTCCGCGCTAGTACAGAGGACAGATGTGCCAAAAACAAAACTCAAACAAATAATTTAGACAATCTCTTTTTTTTAAACTAAAATCATTCATGTAATACTACCATAATAAATATTAACATTGAAATATTTAATAATAGGGTAGATAAAAAGAACTATGTCAGAGGCATTTCCAAATTACCTATCAAAGATCTTTTTAATTCGACTTTAAAAGCTAATACAAGTAAAGTTTCTTTCAAGTATGTATACTGACAATTGGTCCAGCAAATGTAATACGTTACTTGGTCAACACTAACCGACAAAACAGGACATTTAAATCCATTGCTTGACGGGTTGATCTTGGGGTGTATGATATATTTCTATGAAAGGATAATGCAGAAGTTGCTGTTTTTTTATTTTTTTTTTTATTGTTATCATTGTTACAAAAATTTATAATGTAATTAATATTTACAATGTTTGAGTTTTTAAATTAAGTACTACAGCAAGTTAAAACTAATATTTCGACATAAAAACATATAAAATATTCTAAAGATTGAGGTAAAAAGACAGAGAAAAACTTTCTAAAATGAAAAGAAACTTTAAGTCAGTCTATTCTATTAGCTTCGACGCGAAGCTAAGTTAGAAATGAGTTAGACTGTAGAAAGTGGTAATAAGATATTCTATTTTGCAATGATTATGTATCATAAATGTTAGGGTTTTGTTTTGTATTATGTATTTGTAGCTTCCTACAATTGGTTTTAGTACTTTTCAGAAACCAAATCAAACATTCATACGTCATTTTCGGTCGTATACACATTTTGTAAATGAGCATTTTATTTTGAACATTTAACAGCGATTTGTTGTTTAATAATATATATAATGCTCTGCCATATTTTAGTCCTTTATCATGGGCGTTCCAAATATGTTATTTGAAATTCAGCTTCTTGTCCAATATAACTCCGAGGTACTTTACAGAATTTTGAATTGGTACGTCTGATCCCTGTATTGAAAGAATTTGACTAGGTATATGTTTAGCCGATTTATTAAAAGGAAATATTATCGCTTGAGTTTTGTTTTGGCTTACTTTTGTTTTCCAAACATCAAAATGTTTTTGAGCTATTATTTGTTTCATTTTTTTAATAATTGCATTAGAAACTTTTTCACCGCTAATGATAGCTGAATCATCAGCATAAAAAGCAACGGATTGATTTGACGGTATATTAAAATCGGATATATAAATGGAATATAGAATAGGAGATATGGCTGATCCTTGAGGGACTCCATTTGGAATATTTCGAGACGTTGAAGTTCAATTACCAACTCGTACCGAAAAATATCTATCTTTCAAGAAACTTCTAATAAGTTTTTGTAAGCTGATTGGAAATTTGAATTTATTTAATTTGAATATTATAGCGATGGGCCAAATGGAGTCAGAAGCTTTCTCAATATCTGGCATTGTGCTTTTTCTAAGGCTTTTCTTACTTTCAATAATATTTACGACTCTTTATTTGAAGGACTGTCGAATGACCTTCAGACAAGGCCATTGTTTTTTTTTATAACATTATTTTCTTGCGCAAAGTTTAATATTCTACTTATTATCACCTTTTCCAATAATTTATCTAATACACCCAGCATACTTATATGTAGGTCGATAGCTTGTAGGTATTTTTCCATCTTTCCCTGGTTTCAAAACTGGAATGACTTTTGCATCCTTAAAAATTTTACGAAAAGATGTACTGAATCTCATAAGTAGATTAAAAATAGTTTTTAACGATTTATTCTGTACCGATTGATAGAGCAGCCTCTTTAAGCACCCTTTTTTAAAAGATCAATTGCCCGTACATTTTTGACAAAATGTGTTTTTATTCCCTCTTCCCATAATGTAGTACTAAGTTTTTTTTTAGGTGACAATGTTTGCTTAAATATTACCAACTCGCTAACTATTTGTTTAAAAATCATAACTTTAATAATCATAACAACAACACATAACATAACATTTAAAAGCAAATTTTTTTAGTGGTTCCATAAAAACTTCCACTTAGAGCAATACGTATAAATTGATTAGCTTTTAGACAGAATTTTTTGTGATTCAAAAAATTAAGAAAGTGGAAGCTGATCAGCAGTATAGTTAACAGTCTTAGCATGAGTTCTTTGGTAGGAATGCATCACCGGGCATCACTTCAAACCACCCTCGTATATACTACTGGCCTATGAGAAAACACAGTGCCAAAGTGATACTAGTAGACAAAAAAAATTTTACTGAAATAGCAAGAACAACGGGGAAAAACTTTACCAATAAATGAAAATGTACATAAATACGAGTATGTACAGAAAACGCAGACATTGCACCGGCAGACAAATATGGAAAACCGTTAAATATTATAATGATAATGAACAAAACAAAAAAAAAAATAAGAGAAAAAGACGAACGTTGGCGTAAAAAATTTACAATTTTTCCTATCGCTGTAGTCGTTGTCATGAACGTCATCGTTGTCGTATTGAAATTGATGTCTGGAGTAGTACTAGACTTCACTTTAGAGGAGAGTGGCCGCTAAAACCCCTAAAAATCAGCAGCACCCGAAAGAAGCAACCCAAGCCAGCGGGCTAGGCCTTATGTCTGTCTAGGTCTGGCTGAGAGTTTAAATAACAGGAAATCCGTTGAATATAGTGCAGCAGGAAAGCAAAAAAAAAAAAAACAACTTTTTAATGCAAAAAATACCAAACAAAAAATCACATTCATGAAAAATTGCAATGACATCGTTCACTATACAACTCGAGGAGCAAATGTTTCATTCATGCATTTAATTAAATTATGTAAAAGTTATTTCAGAAAAGTCATTTTCTCATTTCATTCCTCTTTCAGCAATTTCAGCATCGCTATTCGCTATATAACCTTTGACATTTATCTCATATTTTTCCATATCCTTTGGCTGTTTTTGTGCACACATGTGTGTGTGTGTGTGTGTGTGTGTGCTTAATATGCTGCTGCTGCCGCTGTTGCAGCTGCAAAAAGGGAAAATACTTGTGCCATTATATACAATCTCTTTTTCATTATCACTGCCTAAGCATTCTTTTCATATTTTTCATTCGTTTGTCTGTTTGTCTGTCTGTCTGCCTATCTGTCCGTCTGTTTACATGTGTGTCCGTCCTTCAGCTTGTACGTTCAACGTTGTCTTTTTTTTTATTATTGATTTTTTTCACATTTGCTGTTTCTACTCGTACATTTTACGTACGTTTAGTGTTCTCTGTTTTTATTTTATTTTTTTTTTGCTTGTTACACTCCAGACTTGAGGATGTTACTCCATCCAATGCGAATTACTACACATTTAGTTGCAAAAGCGCTGAAATGCCGGTTGGCTGAATGTCTGGAGAGTACTCCAAAAAATATGAAAACTACTATTTGGTGAGGAAACATTCATAAATACTTATGTATTCATATTTCCCATACATACTATTTGATATATTCATATCCATTTTTTTATTTCCATTTAATAATACTTGAAATTGTAAGCAATACTACTGGTAGTATGAATATAAGAGTAGTTGGCTTTTAATATACATATGTGCTTGATTATGAATACACGCTTTTGTGGAAAATGAATTTACAGAAAATTTAATATAGGATGGTTTTTAAGATTTAAGTTATTCAGATGGGCAGCACTGGTTGGTAATGGCGTCCAAACGTCATCTGTCAAAGTGAAAAGTGTACAGTATACTCTGCCATTTCATCATGGAAAGACTAACAAACGAGCAACGATTGCAAATCGTTGAAATTAATTATCAAAATTTGTGCTCTGTGGCAAATGTGCATCGTTTGTTACGACCACTTTATGGTCGTCATAACCGACCTGCTGAATCAACAATTCGTGCTGTTATCTCCAAATTTCGCACCCAATTTACTTTGTTGGATACAAAACCATCGACTCGCATGCGTAGAGTGCGTACCGAAGAAAATATTGCAGCCGTAGCGACCAGTGTTAATGACTATCGTTAAATGTCAATTCGTCGCCGTTCTCACCGATTGGGCATGTGTTACTCAACCACAAGTATTTTTTTTTTACTCCGATTGGCTGAGTTGAACTTGGTTGACATGTGGTTTCATCAGAACGGTGCAACATGACACACTGCGCGTGAAACAATGGATATGTTGAGGGATGAATTTGGTGAGCAGCTTATCTTTCTATTTGACCCTGTGAGTTGGCCACCAAGATCTTGCGATTTAACGCCTTTTGATTATTTCTTGTGGGGTTATGTCAAGTCGTTAGTCTATGTGGACAAGCCGAGGACTATTGAAGCCCTACAGGATAACATTATACGCATTATTCGTGGAATACAGGCCGAAATGCACGAAAAAGTGACGAAAAATTGGACCCGAAATGATGAAAATGGACATTTTGAGACGTACTGTACTGTATATTCTCTGTACTCGTATATTCAGTACTCGTACGTACGCAGTATATATCAGGGAATAATTGCCGATTTTACCTTGAATTAGACAATGAAACGTAGCTTTCTATTGACTGAATCATTTAAAACAGTAAAAGTACCCAACACGGAATGAAATTTGAAAATATTCGATTTACTACAGTTTCTGATATCTGAAGTTTTTATTCTGATTCCTACAAACGAACCAAAATTGTATTGTATTTATTTCTGTTTTATACAACCAAAACGATATTGCAAACAATTTTCATTTCTAACAACCGAAATGAAATTATAAACAATTTTGATTCTGCTTCGGTTTCGGTGAATTTTTTTTTTGTTTCTATTTCAAATTTCAATCAAAAAAAAAAAAAAACATTTTTGAGTAGCTGTGAAAACTTTTGAGAGCCCGGTATCATAAATACAGAAAATAAATTATTTGAAGCATTTTTAACGTTCGCAGTCTGACGTTAGCATTTCTTCCCAGTTAAGAAATGAAACTATAGTGTGTCAAGAATGAGTTTACACATTAAAAATAAATTAAGATTTACACTTTTATTAGCAACAAAATATCACTTTTTGTTCTAATACACATTTTTGTTTTGATTTATTATAGTTATATATAGTATTTACAAAGGATTGATAGAAAAGAAGAGGTAAGCTAAATGTAGTAAAATAGAAAGTAGAACAAAAACGAACATTATGTTCTTTCAAGGAACTCTTTTCACAAATAACAAGATGTGTATTTTGAGTTAAATAAAGTAATAAATAACTATAACATTTTCCAATTTTAATGTTTAGTATGACCATCCTCTGCGTCTACCACGCATTGCAGCTGTTTTTTCATGGAATGAATCAATTTTTGCATATCATAATTGCTAGGTGTCTTCTGCCACTCTTCTAGTGTTGCTGTTTTAAGTGCGGTTTTGTTTTTTGGTTGCTGTTTAGCTACATTTTTCTTTAACAGGGCCCCCGAATTTTCGATGGGATTTAAGTCGAGACTTTGAGCCGGCGTATCTATAACTTTTCCGCAGTTGTAGAGAAGCCACATCCGCACAGTATGCTCCTTATGCTTAGGGTCATTGTCCTGATAAAATTTGAAATTTTCTCGCATTGTTTATCAAATGGATTTTTAAAATATTCAAATAATGTTTCGCCTCCATAGTAGTCTTAATAAAGGCTAAGTCCCCCACTCCTTTCCTTAAGATACAGGTCCAAATCATAACAGACATTTTTCAAAACTTTACAGTTAGAATGGTGTTCGGCTTCTTTAAATCTGTTAAAGCCTTGCGCCACATTCTACTGGGTCCATCGTTGTAATACAACATCGTTTTCGTCTCGTCGTCATCCCAATAGTCGGTTGGTTGCGAAATATACCTGAATGCGAAGGAAAAACGCTTCTCAACATTAGCTGAAGAAAGAAGTGGTTTTCTACGCCCTGCTCTTGATGAGTATTTGTGTTTAATTATGGCATGTCGAGCGGTTTCATGGCACACATCAACACCGCAGTTTTCCTTAAGCTCTCTCGCAAATGTTCTTGTCGAAATCTGAGGGTGTTAATCAAGTTTTCTGATTATTAAGTGCTCTGTGCGATCAGTTATCTTATGATTAGGGCCACCTCCACGCTTTGGTTCTAATTTATCCTCGTATTCAGCTCGGTTCAGAATGTTGTAAATCACTTTCCTTTTTGCTAAAGACATTTCTGCCACTTTACACTAATTGTACTTTTTTTTGCGTAGTAAAAAAAATTAAATTAAATTAAAAAATTAAATATTCTTAATGTGTAAAGTCATTCTTGACATACTGTGCATTTGGTTGCAGTTCTGATTCAGACTAAGTAACGAAACGGCCTAAACTATATTTTTCTTTCAGGTTCACAAATGAAAGTATCTGGATAGATCAACAGACTCCATATAGGTTTATAAGTTCGTTTGTTGTTTCGAATATGAATTGGAAACAAATTTCTAATCAACTTTAATCAAGTTTACAATATCAAAAGCAAAACTAAACCGTCGCAGATTCAACCCCGCATACAGTCACCTTTCTCGATGTGTCTGACTAATACTTCGAGCTGTGACGTTCGGAATCGTCGCTAAACTGTAGGTCCCGTTGAGTGAGTTTATAAATAGAAACTTCGCAAGCTGTGCGAAGTTTCCCCATCTCTCATTCATAAGATGCAAGGCAATTTTCTTATGTCATCGTTAGTTTGTTAGCAGGCACACAATTTTGCAATGATTTCCTTTTACTAAAACAAGTGTTAATATTTTTATGCCCACCATCAAGAAACGTTTGCTGTATTCACTTCGTCATTATTTTTGCAACAATTAGAAACATTTATCTGATACCCCATAAAGTTTATATGTTCTCGATTATCGTAAAAATCAATGCCGACCTAAGCATGTCCGTTCGCGTCTCTGTTGGGAGTACGATAGAGATCGCACCGTTCCAGTTAGAAGGAGGAAAAACGGGCGAAGCCAAAATATTATATAGGAGAGTCGGTACGCTATCCCCAGCACTAGCACCTGCAGGCGTCACAATTAGTCTGGTAGAAAAAAAAACTGCTCATTCAATGCTAAACCTAATTTTTCAAAAATACGGTCAATAGTATATTTCTTTTCATACATTATATGTATATAGTTTTTTCCAGTGAAAATTTACATTATTTTAGTGGGTTTACATAGCCAAGCCCGTTTATCGTTCATATGATCATAGGTTCAATCTTCGATGCAGCCACCTATCATTATTTGAGCGGCTGTCATTTGTATGTGTGTAACGAACACTTAGAGTAGTCGAGTAATCGGCAGGTGTAGTAAATCCTTGTCAAAATGCGATGTTTGGAATCGTTTTTAAACTGTAGGTCCCGTTGAGTGAGTCTAAAAATAGAATGCGTGTAAGCTCACTGAATGTGGGAAACTCGCCCATATTTCATTCATGGGATGACCGGTACCCTGTACATATACGAATATATATGGGTGTATGAGTTTGGATGACACTTTCCCGTGTTTACCATCCACTATCGCCACTATGCTTTTAACAACTTTGTGTGTTTTTCTTCACTTTTGAAATAGTTTTATAGCCCATTGGTGTAGCAACTTTGGTTCGTTTCAAGTTAGAACAGATGTCTTATCGGTGTGTAAAGAATTGTGCCCCAGAATCAGAAATTGATTTTCGACTATTTCCAACACTTAACACGTAAGAAATTATGAAAGTAGCGGCCGATATTTAAAACAGGAAAAACTGGATAGGCTCAGTTCGGAGTAAATAAATCAAAAGCTTTGTTCAGTCCTTGTATGAACAGGTTTTTACGAACAGGACGTATTTTGGCCACTTGTGCCACGTGCTAAACCTATTTAGAGGACGATGCAACGCCATATAGACGGGCGTATTAGTAACGTTCTCTTCTCATTCACAATGCATTGGGTTAACCAATTTTTCCCATTTGAAATTGGTGTTTTGTAGTGTTTGCCAAACTAGTCGTTTTTTGTAGTATTTGTCAAACTAGGCATGGCAAGGATGGTTCCATCCACTATCAGCACATTACCACCGTATGTTGCCGATAGTTACTTAATAAATGGTAAAAGTATCGAAAACTTACTGAAAGTTTTCAACTTTTTTGGAGGTAATTTCAATTAGCAAATACAGTATGAGATCCTAATCCTAAATTTGTGGTACGCAAGGCCCACAGTACAATGATTGATACATAGTCAGATCAAGAACGTCCTCTTCTCATACATATTTGGCATATTTAGCAATCAGGGCCTTAGAGACGGATAGTTCTTTCAAGTGTCTGTACAATGCACTCGTATATTGCTTTAATTAAGGAATAAGTGATAAAATTGTTGAAAAAAATGTTGAAAAATATTAGTTTTTTCTAGAAGCGGATTCAGTTTTTTGTGGGAAAGTTGTTTGCTGCTATGTCATGCAAAATGTCACCATCTCTGCTTTGAAATGATTCTTGGATAGATGCGGACATAAATTCTTGCGGCGATCAAGAATATATGCCTTATGGGATCTCAGATGATTATTTCCAGTTGTTACGAACGTAGTGACAGACTATGGTGAAGGTAAGATGACTGAAACCATAATCAAAAAGTGGTTAACTGATGGATTTTTGACATTCTGCATTTTCGGTTAACCGGTTTTATCGATTATTTGCGTTTTTAGTTCGTTGCTTGTTAGCACTCAGAATAACACTGACACTCGATGATGATTGTCAAAAGTTTTTATGTCAAGTTTGTGTTGAAATATGTATGGTAAGATGTGACAAAAATGTATTTATAGGGTGATCATAACCATCGAGATTATGATCATCCGCTGCCCCGAAATATTGCGATTAGAAAAGTGAGCCATCTACATTTTGGTGTCTGATTCAATACAAAGTTTGAGTTATATTTAGTGATTGTAGTTTAAGAGACAACTCACAACAAATTTGAATAAAGTCTTATTATAGTCGCAAATATTACTAAATTCACGTTTCAAGGACTCTCAATGAGGCAAATTTACTGATATTTCGGGAAAGCTTTTCCGAGATATTTCTGGAACCATAACAACATGGATGAACTATTGCAGTTTTAATATCACAAAAATGTTGTTTATTGTATTCTAATCTAACTAATATTCTAATTCGAATATTTTTAAGACGTTCAGATATAATGGATTATCCATATTTCGGTTTCAAAAGTCAAGTTAAATAAAACACATATAAAACTATGATTTCGAGGAAATTTTTATTTCGTTATAATATAAATACAATGTCATTTAAATGACCGCCTCTGGATTGGATGCAGTAGTGAATATTGTTGATGTAGTTTTCGAATACTTTTCGGCGATAACTTGACGAAAGTTGGTTTTCAAATAATTCAATAATTGAAGATTATCCGCGTAAACAACAATAAAAGTCTAACGGCGTCAAATAGCATGGTCTTGGTGGCCAATTGACGTCGCCAAAGCATGAATTTACGCTTTCTGGAAACTTCTCATGCAATAAAGCCAAAATCGGTCGTGTTAAATCACATTTGAATTACCACTTTTGTAGTAAGTTTTAATTATTAATTAGGTTGTTAAACAAACCATATTGGTTTATGACAAACCTTTCACTACATAAATAACACTTCAGATGTCAGGCGTTCAACAGCTGGCTTTGCCAGACTGGCAGTTTTGGAACCACTAAATGGATAACCCTGTATTACTTATTATCTATATGTATACAATTTTTGGACCGATTGTTATGAAATATATATTGCCCAGGAAGGATTTATAGTTTACATTAGGTATTGACTGGAGAAAGGGGCGTAGCACCGCCCATACAAACCTATTGGAGGTATAAATTGCACCGCCTACACAACTTAATATTTTGAAGAGCCACGTTTTGTGAGCTATTGAAGGTACATAAATGAGAGACACATGTTATTGAAATGAATGAATGTCAGAATAAAAAGTAGAGGCGGTTCATGTTTTTTAAAAATATGTTTTATTGGCCAAAATAACTGGCCGATCGTCATAAAAGTTTAGTAGTAAGTCATCAATAACGAACGGGTCTATTTCGTATGCAGATGATATTTGGTATAAATGCTGCCGGTACTAAAGACCAAAATATGCGTTAGCAAAAACTGGTCGGTGTCACACCTCTTTCAATAATCAGTCGAAGTTACTGACCGATTGTTATAAAAATTAAACAGTGCGTTTGCAATTAATCACGAAGTTATAATTAGCAATGTTATGTTAAGGTTGGGTCATATTTCATAAACTATTAGAGATAAGCACATTAGATTTGTTAAGAAAGGCAAGGAAAAATGATTTCCAGGAAAAATGGAAACATTGTCTTATAACGAAACTCATAAAAGTTTGTTTTCGTAGAAGATTGTGATAATAGCCATGTTATTGGCAATTCAATTCAATTTTTATTTCGGTTAGGTAGTTAAGTGTTAAGTACGATTGTCGAAAATATTTCTTTCCTATCTTAATGGTATTTATGCAGCACACGCCAGTTTGGTTAGTAAACAATAATAGTCAAAAACATATTTAGATGCATTACGTAATTTCTCGAAAATCGCCGTTGTTAAAAATTGCTATAACTTTCGAACTACATGCAATTTTGTAGCAAGGATTAGACCTAAATTTGTGTTTCAGTAACGACAACATCAGCTTAGCTTTGTCCTAACTTTACTTAACTGACCACAAATACAGGATGCCCGTCGGGAAGGTATACTATTTTGTTTTGCCGCCATTTTAGTAAACATTAGTCTTTACAGTTCATATTTGGCAGTCGTGAAGTAGAGACGTGGCAAATTTATTATGGAAAAATATTCAATAAACCAACGTGTTTTAATCGTTGAAACATTTTATCGAAATCAATCATCGATTACTGTGACGATGAGAAAGTTACGTGAAATTTTTGGGAGAAATAACGTGGTCGAAAGAGGGTCAGTAGCTGATAGGGCCAATCATGGGCCATAACGTACTGCAAGATCGGCTGAAAACATTACTGCTGCTCCAGAAAGTTTTCAAAACAATCCATCAACCTCAATTTGACGCCGTGTTCAGGAACTTGGTCTTCAAAGAGCAACTTTGGCCACAAGGATTTGCATTTATTTCCGTTTAAGATTCTGTTGACACAAGAGCTTCTTCCAAAAGACCATTTACGGCGCCGTTCATATGCCAATAGAATGTTACAGCTCGCCCATGACAACCCCGATTTAAAATCATAATGAGTGACGAGGCACATTTTCATTTGAGTGGATATGTGAATAAACAGAATAGTAGGCTTTGGACAGTGGAAAACCCTCATATTATTAATCACTCTCCTTTGCATTCATTAAAAGTGATAGTCTGGTGTGCAATTTGGTCAGGAGGAATCATTGAGTCTTACTTCTTTGAAACTGAAAACGCCGTAGCGGTAACTGTCAATGGGGAGTGATATCGTGATATGATTGAAAACTTTTTTAACGCCACAACTACATGCTTTGGGCTTGATTAACATGTGGTATCAACAAGACGGTGCCACATCGCGTACAGCCAGGATTACAATGGAATTACTGCGAGACCTCTTTCCACAACAAGTTATTTCATGAAATGGTGATGTTGATTGGCCTCCACAGTCGCATGATTTGACTGCTCCGGACTTTTTTTTGCGGGGATATGTGAAAAGCAAGGTTTATGCAAATAAACCAGAAACGCTAGAGCAACTCAAACAAAATAGTCGTGATGAAATGTGCGAGAATGTCATGAAAAATGTGCTCAAAAGTGCTTGCATTTGTGAGGCTAACAGAGGCGGACATTTATCTCAAATTTTATTCCATACATAATTGCCGACATTAAATAAAACATTTATCAATATAAGATCCATTCTCTTTCATTTAATAAAAAATTATAAACAAACAAACAAAGTAGTATACATTCCCAACGGACACCCTGTATACTATTTTATGGGTTTTAAGATAAGTATTTAAAGTTTTTAAAAATGTGGTTACAAAAATAAGTATAGCCAAAACAAATCCAAAGTAGTGGGTATAAAAAATGTAAATTTTTACGTTCTTAAGGGGCGATATTTTCAGAAAAGTACACGACACCTTATAGAATGGTAGAAAATTTTCCAGAGGCGATCACAAAAGATCATTTTTGTGCAAAGGGCGGATCAAATGTAGCACTTTATGACAGAAAATAAAATACCATTGCAGTTCTTCTTAAACTCTCCGAGTTGTTTGACGCCTAAGGAATGCAAATCATGAACACTCATCAAGAAAGTTAAGAAATACGAATAACATTCCGCAACGCCTCGAAGTTGAAAATGCTTATAAATAAAATTGTATTATTATTATATTAAAGATGCTGCGACCCCCATTGTGTCTTTCCAAATCTTTGGTTGAACTTTCTGTTATTTGTAACGTTTTTTTGTGTTTTGGAATACCAGTTTTTGTCGGCTACAGTTTTACAGTTCCGCTGAGAGCTATCCTTGCATTTTAAATTATTGCGAATGCCATTCGATGCACATGCACAACCACTTTTCTCCCTAAACTCTCCTTATGTACTTGGTGCTTGCCGTACGCTTACATTTTGCAACAAATCTCAAACTGAAGGACAAACTGGTTATAAGTATCTTCCACATCATTGGCGAACGAATGATGAGTATGGCAGGGGAGGAGAGGAGGGCCACATTTTCTACAGAAGAAAACATAACATCGCTATATATATATCACAATATACAGAGCTTGGAAAAGGTAAAAACAAGGTGCGGTTAGTAATGACCATTACAGGAAAAAAGAGATTTTCCCTCAAAAATAAAAAAAGTGAATAAAACAGAGATAAATATAAATAAAAGAAATGAAAAATGATTGAATGAAATATTGATATTATCGAAAAGTTAATTAAGGCGAAAAGAAAATGGAAATAGAAATGGGAAAACTAAAAGCGAAATACAGCAGTATCATAAGCAATTTATTTACCTTTGATTTTTCACAACAGCAGAGCAGAGCAGAGGAGAGCAGAGCAGAAAGAAGCTTTTCATTGAGTTGGAACCAGCCTTTGATGACGTACTTAATTAATAGGCGGCTGGCTGGTTG
>JAHXMU010000304.1:603287-647431 GCA_019455685.1 Philornis downsi | reverse complement strand
CCAACACCAATATTAATACGCAAACACATTTACACGCACGCACACATACACGAGGAGGGCTGGCTGACAGGCTGACGAAGAGACTTTTTAACCCAGCAGCGAAGGAAGAAAACCTCACTGGGAACCAGCCAAACGAAATGGGCACACAAAAAAAAAAAAAAAAACCGACACAAAATTACACAGAGGAAGAACTTAAGAAAACAAGGGAGAGGATAAGGGTAAAGCCACTACGATGACGACGGCAGATGAACAAACACCCAAGCAATACAATCAGAAAAATTTCAACTCGAATTGAAATAAAATTTAAAATTCAATCGTTTTATTTACACTTCAACACTTTTTTAGATTTTGCCATAATTTTCTCTTTTTTTATTTATAATTATTTTCCTTTTGACTCATTTGCCTCACTGCATGATTTTTTTTCATTTATCTACATATTTCTTCCTCAGAACGCGTACCGTCACCGTATTGTTGTAAGCTGATGCGTCTACTTTCGTGCTTTGTTCAATTTACAATACAGACAAACTGTAGTAGGCAGTAAAAGGTTTGCCTTGCCTTGCCATCCATCTGTCCATCTCTTAGTTCTCAGATACAAAGCCGCCTTGGTCGAACGCACTTTGTAGATAATTTATGTGTGTATGTGTTAATCCATGGCATGAGAGTAACAGAGACGACCCGAGTGCTAGGGTTAGGGAAAGACCAAAAAGAGAAATGTCAAGATGACATTTCTTGCATTTCCCATGGGCTATTGTGAATGCTAAACTAAGCGGCTGACCCGAGTGACAGCTGTTTTATGTTTTGATTCTCAAAATGCACACACACATACATACAGCCATACACACACACAAAGTGCATATAAATAAAAAAAGAAGGAGAAGAAGAGGGTAAAACAAGAAAAAAAAATATACAACAGAAAGAGAAATGAAAAAGAAACTAAAAATTCACAATTTTTTATGCACTCTATATTTCATAATTTCAATATAAATTCTAAATTTCTTTAATTAATAATCCTTAATAATGTCATTGGTATTAAACAAATTTGAATATCTTTTAGAATATTTTGTATTTAATTCATCACTATTCACTTTTTTCCACCTTATTGCTCTATGTGTGTTTTTGCAGACACCGCTTCTCCAAGACTGACTGACTCTGACCCGAGCAATCGTATTCATGTTGTTTGTTTTTCCTCTTTGCGTATCTTCTACATTTTGGGCTTGTCAATTTACTCAAAAAGTATTTCATAGATACTTTTGTATCTTGCGCCGCATGGTTGGCACTTCATTCAGAATAACAACTATATAGGTTGTTGGGTTGACTAACTTGGGGTTGTGGTTTATGTCCTTGCTAGTACGTAGAATGAAACAGTATCTAAAAACCCGAATATTATTAGAAATTTTAAGTATCTAAAGCGATTTTAATTTGAATTGGAAACTACCAGATTTATTTTCGATGGTTTCATGCAGCTAAGTTTTGAACCAGCTAGCAACAGCCATCAATCCGAATTATATATTACAATATGTTCCGCCAGTGACCGCCAGTTGATGTTTTCAGAGACATCCTAATGTTAAGTGAAACCAGTGCAGAAACTTCAGTCAGTTGAATAGACTTGCGTATACATATTATCTTCACCCAATGTCCTTTAGGAGTGCATCGATCTGGAAAAATTATGGCTGTGCCAAACTTCAAGAAGTTTCACAAAGTTTCACGACAGTTACAGACGCACAGCTCTGAATCGACTTAAAAGATTATGAAAATCATTTGGCCAAGAAATGTTTTCCACTTTAGATTCTTGTTTTTGGGCGTTACATTTATGCCACTTCATATAATAATATAAATATATAACGTCATTTCTTTGGGTAAATGTATAATAAGCTAGACATTGCAAGACTATATTTTCGACATAGCCACAGTTTACTCCAATAAACTCTCTCAGGCATTAAGATGAAACATCCCTTATCTTGACGTTCATGATACCCGGTGAGAGCATATTCCACTTTCGATAGAAATTTTTGTAAATAATCGTTGTTTGCCGCATTGCATCTAAGGAAATGATGGCACACACATGGCAACGTTACAGCCAATTATAACATGCGTTATGAGGAAGCGCTATAACGAGGGGAAAAGGGAGACAAGTGGTATTTTTAAATATGAAAAAGATTGCGAGTGGAGTGGAATTTAAAAAGGAACATACGTTGTTATACCAAAAAGCAAAATGGTTACTGTCCTCTCAAGTACGGACGAGATGGAAATCTTGTCTCGCATTCGCAGAGTTGGTAAAAATTATAGCGAGAATGCTTTAACAAGTTTCTGGCTATTAAAGGCGATGTAACTGGGGAAACTATGCAGCCGCCGATATCTGACGGCAGAACTGTCGGATTGTATCAAAGCAAATGATGACATATACATGGCAACGCTACAGCCAATTATAACGCGTGTTATGAGGAAACGCTATAAGGAGGGGAAAAGGGAGACAAGTGGTGTTTTTAAATAAAAAAAAGGTTGTGAGTATAGTGGAGTGGAATTTAAAAAGGAACATATGTTGTTCTACCAAAAAGCAAAATGGTTATTATCCTCTCAAGTACGGACAATGATGGAAATCTTGTCTCGCTTTCGCAGAGTTGGCAGAAATAATGGAGAGAATGCTATTAAAGGCGATGTAACTGGGGAAACCATACAGTCGCCGATATCTGATGGCAGAACTATTTAATACCGGTGCCGATGTGGCCATATATTGGCTTTTGAATATGATTTGGCTGTTTGAATGCCTGCCCGATGATTGGAGTCTGAGCATAACACATCCTGGATTTAAAAAAAACTATCAAATTGTTTATACCGAGTATCGCACGATCAGTCTTTTATCGATCGCATATAAATTACCGTCTACTGTGAACGACTATAGTTTATCCTAAATGACCTGATTGTACCTGATAAAGCTGACAAATTGACAACTCAACAAATATCCATACTACGACAAATACTGAGGAAGACGAAAGAAAAACTTTTTAAAACTAAAAGCCAAAATTTTTTTTAAACTAAAAGCTGCCTTTGATGGCTCGATTCGGACAAAAACACTTGAAGCTAAAGCAGGAGATACAAAGCGCTTAGTGAGGATATGCAATGATCGTACTGAGATGTTTTAAACAAAAAAGGGGTTTATGCGCCATGGCGATCTCTTTAACATTTATAACTTTGGAGTGGTACCTGTTTCATACACTTCGGCTGCGCGGTTAATAAAATAAATTATGTTAGCCGTAAGATGCATGATGTTAGGAAATAGAAGCTATTGAGTAAGATAAGCTACTGATATAAGGAATAAGGTCGAAGGTCCAATAAAAAAAATACTTCAGTAGCTGGAAGAAAGGGCTGACAATTGCGGTAGTACCAAAATTGTCGGAACTTTTACCTAGATAGTCGAAGTTTTACTTGCGATAGTCGGTCCCTTTACCTAGATAGTCCAAGTTTTACCGCTATTCCAGGCGGACGTTGACAATCGCATTGTAATATGTCCAGTGTATCGCACATCGTGGGTAAGGATTTTAAGGCGAGACTCACGTTAAACCCACGGGGGACTCTGTAGACGGCATCAGTCCTACTTACTTTGCTGCACGCCGTAGAATATGCCTAAAATATATTGCCACATAAGCTGTGTACTAGCATCGACGTGGTATAAAATAGAGAAATTGGCTTGGTCAAAGCATTCCATCATACCACTAAAATTCCACCATACAACGACTACGATATTAATCTTGCTGGGGGATGACGAACAGGGTAATCAAAAATCTTTTGGAGGGTCATATTTTCTGACATGTTGTTAAAGCTTGCTGTGACGGGAAATTCTACTCTATGTACAACGCATGATAGATAACAATTTCTGTTGCATTGTCTCCCTAGCAGGCATTTACGTTATATATATACAGGGTGGGCCATAAGGGTGTTGGCGGTTTAAATATTCAATTTAAAAAAAACTACGAAACATAAAATAATCGCATGGATTTTTCCAAAATTTGCGACTTCGGTTCCAAGAGTGTCAAGCTGCCGAGGGAAGCCATTTGGACAACATTATTTTTAAGACTCAAAAATTCCCATGCTTCTACTTTTTAAAAATACAAATATATTTTTTTTATGTTTCGTATTTTTTTTTTAATTGAATATTTAAGCCGCCAACACCCTTATGGCCCACCCGTTACATTTTACCAACAAGGTTCAAACTACAAATATCATTAAAAGAAATTGAAAACAATAACGGCCCTAGACAGCTACCTTGTGGTATTCAACATTCAAGATTTACTATTTCACTTTTACAACGGTTTACTTGCACAAATTGCTTCCTATTTTGAAAGTAGTCTTTAAGTAATACCAGCTCTTTCCCTACCACTCCATAGAATTCCAATTTCTGCAGCATTATTTCATGATCAACTAAATTAAAAGCCTTCGTAAAATCAAGAAATATACAGTTGCGGTCAAAATAATAGTAGTGGCTTTATAAAAATGTTGTTTTGTTTCGTAGCCTCGCTGTATTTAATTTCTTTCCTACTTTTTTTTTCATTTCATAGCTTAATGTAAACACCAAAAAAAACTAACCGTTATGTTTGCATTCCATTGTTCTTGTTGTTTTTACAATAACTAAATTCAAAGAAGAAAAGGTTTTTGGCAGTCAAAATAAATACATTATTTTTTTTGCAAGCTTTGTATATTGAGTTTAAAAATAAATAATTTTTTTAGAAGAAGTATAATTCTGATCCATAAGGTGTTAAGATTTATTTTAAATAGGGCGTGGCGTGCATTGTACACTAGAAAAACGATTGCTGATAAGGAAGCTGATTTCGGAGTGAAAATCTTATAAAGAAGTGGAAAATATTATAGGTTGCTCACCGACAATGGTACGCAATGCAAAAAAGTACACTCCCGTTAGTGAGACACGTGGCCGTCCGCCAGTATTATCAAAAAAAAGTGTTTCGCGTATAGTAAGGTACTCAAAACAAAACCCCTTTGCTGCCGCTACGGAAATAAAAGACAAACTTTGTGTGGAAGCGAGCGTGGAAACTATCCGCAGACGTCTTAGAAATGCAAGTTTGATAGCGCGAAGTCCAAGAAAAGTGCCACTGTTGACGAAAAAACATGTTATAAAGCGACTAAAATTTGCTAAGGAGCATCTAAATTGGACCCCTGAAAAATGGAGGAATATTTTGTGGAGTGACGAGTCTAAAATTGTTCTTTATGGCGGGAAAGGCTCACGAGCCTACGTAAGACGGCCTCCTAATTCAGAATATAACCCTAAATTTACGCTGAAAATGGTTAAACACGGAGGATCTAGTGTTATGATATGGGCATGCTTTTCATACATAGGAGTTGGACCCATATACTGGATCAAAGACATCGTGGATTGCCATCTATACGTAAAAATATTACAGGAAGTGATGCTGCCATATGCTGCGGATGAAATGTCTTTGATATGGACCTTTCGGCAGGACAATGATCCTAAGCACACAAGCCGTCTAGCAAAACAGTGGTTTGCAGAAAATAATATACGCGTATTGGAATGGCCAGCCCAGTCTCCAGATCTCAATCCCATTGAGAATTTGTGGGGTGACGTAAAGGCTGTGATCGCGCAAAGAAACCCCACAAACAGCAGCACATTGTGGGAGATTGTGAAGGTTGCGTGGATGTCCATTCCCGCAGAAAGGTGCCAATATTTAGTAAACTCTATGCCACGACGCTGTGAGGCGGTAATTTCCAACAAAGGGTTTGCCACAAAATACTAATTAAGATGCTTACCCTTCGTAATATACATTAAGTCCACGCATCAATTTATTTTAGTTTGTACTAACCATTAAATGAATATCACTACTATTATTTTGACCGACTATATTTGAAAAAATTTGAATACTTTTATATTTTTGTAACTATCTTGAATTTTTTTTTTTTTTTGTTTATTTCCTAGAATTTATAAAAGGAACTATGTTAAAAAATTAAACTTAAAAATTTACAAAATTATTTTGAAACCTTTTTACTTCTTAAAAATTTGCGCAATACCTACTACTATTATTTTGACTGCAGCTGTATATGCAACACCAACTGAACCATTATCTACCGCTTCTTTAGTGCCACAACCTTTTTTGAAACCAAATTGGTATTTATAAAAGTATTTGTTCTCATCGAAATATGCTAAAAGTTTTGCATGAATAATCTTTTCAAAGATTTTGTCAATAATTGATAGCAAGGCTACCGAACGAAAATCTTTTGCTTCAGAAGCATTCGATACTTTTGGTATAGGAACAATTTCAAGCAATCAGGGAAACTTGACATGTCAACCATTTTATTAAATATATTACACTGAATGGGTGGAATTAACTCTCTGCATTTTATCATTAGAAATGAGGAAATATTATCACAACCAGTTGACTTTTTTTAAATTTAAATTATTAATTATTACCTTAATGTCATCTACAGTAACTGATTGAATAAAAAAACTATTTGACGTTGCGATTAAAGTTCGTAAATAATTCCATGTATCCCCTGGTAATACCAGTATCTGACTTCTTAATTCACTAATAGCGTGAATGAAATAGTGGTTCAAAAGGTTTGATTTCACCTCATCGTTAAAAACCAAAGTTCCTGCTGATGTTTTTAGGTTTAAATCTTTTTTTTGTACTCTCCCCAGTATATCATTTATAAACAAACCTCCAGTGCTTGGTGTGATCCGTTCCTATTCTTCTTAAATTCCTATAAAAATGATTACTCCGACAATTACTCTATCAATTAATTCAGGTCTTTTCAAGTATTACTTAATATATTATATTAAAAATATAATGGTTTCATGTCTAATGATAAAGTTTCCTATTTCCTCAGGTAGCACTTAATGTATTTAAAAGTATAATGGTTCCATAGCTAAAAATAAAGTTTTTAATTTCTTTTATGATGTATTGTTTGAACAAACTACTAAAAATGCAATTCTGAAGCAAATATAAAATGCAGGTTTATATAAAACCTAAACTAATTGGTAGTTTACTATATAAATTTGCATCAACACATGTGCATAATTCCATTGTAGTCGTGCTCAAAGGTAGGTTAAGTGCAAATTAGTAAACTTTTAGCATCAATCATTTCGGAATGTCTAAATTCAAAACAAAAAAAAAAAAAAAAAATAAAATATATGAATAATGAATACATCTTAAGTTATTACATTTTATACATAACACACTTAATATTGTGTGCCATGGAAAGATACTTTTGAATTGAATGACGTATTTATATTAATTGAAGTAAATGTAATTGGTTAAGTGGGCGAAAATGATGTGCAATTGATATCATTTATAAATTAGTATGTCTCATTTACATTCATTTCATTTACTTAGGTCTATGGACATATAAATCCTTACAGACTAAGAATTGACATAACATATTTCAAGGAAGTTATATAAATATGTACATTATTTTATTTTAAATATCTAAAAAGGAACAGTTTAAAGTTATTTCTAGACATACAAAACGCTAGGGTATTCATTGGGTATTCATTTCTTGCAATCCCATTTAGGATATTGAGTTCAATAAATTCGCCATTCAAAGCACTATGCTGGGCATAATTTGTGGAATGGCGTGTTACATTAAATATATAATGATATCTGAGTGATCTCGGCGAAACATAAAACAGTATGTGCGACAATAATTCAGAACAATCAATTATACCAGCTATTTTGTGGGTAGGCGGGTGTTTCCTAGGATGCTTTGTACCGCTTACCTCGAAAACGCAAGCCTTTCTACCCGATCCTGTAATTAAGCAGGCAAAGGGTATGATGCTTGCGTACAAAAACAAAGTAGTGTGGCCTTGTGCCAGGCACCCTAGGAAAAGGTGGATTATGTCTTGGCATTCACCTATAATATGACATCGAACTGATCTTGGAACTCGTTTTTCGAAAACCAAGTAAATAGGAGAGTCATATTTAAACAAGACACAGCCTGGCAACAGGTGCGGTTATAGAGAAGCCGGAGATATCAGAAGATTTATCTTTTCCGTTAATATAGTTGTATGACCAGAGAGATCTGGTTAATAGACTATGATTGGAGCATGGTATGCTTTGCCGTGTTGATATTTTCTCCTCGAACATTGAAAATCTATGCCGTAGATTATGGATTACCAGTTCCATGCGAGGTATGATAAAGCAAAACTGGAGTAGCTTGTCTGCGAAACCCAGACCAGATGGTTCTTCTCTTCTGGTAGCACCGGTGACCAGGGGCCCAAGGAACATTGTTCCTTCCTGGTCAATGGTGTTGGACCCCTAGTGGGAGCATCGTGCTGGTTGTGGTTGCCCGAATAAGTGTTTTCAGTGCTTTTGCGTTGCTTCAGATTGCGTTGGTGAAGGAAGGCATTAGCTTAGAAAACACTGTTCATGTCTATCCGAGGTCTTCCTAGATTACCTCAACTCCTACCCGGGAGCTAGCTCACTTCATACCAAGTGACTACAAAGGTACTTTGGCCAAGTGAGGGAGTGGAACCTGAGGAAGCTTTTCCAAGGGACCTACTTCCAATCTCTGGTAGTTTAACTAATCCTTTTGGAATTAGTTTGAGTACCCCAAAGGGGCGCTTGCTGTCGCAATAGGTAGAAGAAAGAAAAAACATATAACCAAGAAAAAAATGATGGAAAACAGCACCTGTGTGATGGCACATAATGGGAAAAGCTTTCACAGCGAGACTCATGTAAAACCTACACATTTGATTGATTATACCAGTTATTATATCGAATACAAATAACAAGGTATGATAAATACGGCGATATTGCAATGGCTGTAAGCCCAGTAACCAGCATCTGAAAATGTAAGGAGGCACAAAATCGTCAAAGTTAATTGAAGAGAGGGCAAATTGCAGAAAGACCCGCTAAATTCTTTCTATGCGTGATATATTGACTTGTCAAAAGGGGCTCCAAACAATGGAGGCATATTCCAACTTTAAAGTATACACTATTTTTAAAGTATGCGGATCAGTGAAATCGAAACAATTTCTTCTAAGCTTTAGAGATAATATAATTTATATGCGAGGTGAAAGTCAGCGCCGCATCAAAAACAACATCTAAATCCATTTTACTTTCAGTAGTGAGCAGCCTGTAATCACCAATTTTGAAAACCAATTGAATTGGATTACGATATCTTGAAAATGAAATATGGACACATTTTGATAGATTTAATACAAATTTATTTAGGGAACATCAGTCAAGAAGATTATCTAAATTATTCTGAAAATTTAAGGCCTCAGAAATATTAGAAATTTTGTGATATATTTTTAAGTCATCTGCATATAAAAGAAAATTTACTCCTTTAAAACAGTTAAAAATATCATTAATAAATAAATTAAACAACAATGGTTCCAAAATACTGCCTTGCGGCACGCCAGATGTTTGGAAATATGGAAGACATTCATGGCCACTAATAACGACTTTGCATATTCTATTTAATATATACGATTTTAATCACTTTAACATCAAGGAATGAAATACCACAGATTGCAACTTAGCACAAAGTATACTATAAGATACTTTATCAAATGCTTTGGCAAAATCGGTATAAACTGTTTCAACTTGATGTCCAAGTTCAATATTCTGTGAAAATGGTTAAATTTGTTGTAGTGGATCTACCTGGATAAAATCCATGCTGAGATGGTGATATAATCGATTTTGTAAGAAAAAATAACTTCTTATAAATTATATACTCAAAAATTTTGGAATCATTTGTTACTTTAGAAATCGGTCTGTAACACGTAACATAATTTTTCTTTAAAAATTGGTGTTATGAACACCAACTTCCATTTATAAATAAAAATGCCTTCCTTTACTGAAGAATTAAAAATATATCTAAGAGCAAAGGTTAGTGACAAGTATGTGGTTAATATGCTGACGTTCTGTTATATACCTATATATTGTGTAAATAGATCTTTCCAAGCTCGTCTGTAACTACAGTAATCAAAAATTGGACAGTTGTGTGTATGTATGTAAAGGGTGTCCCAACAAGAACGCAAGATTTAAATTTGGCGCCATTCGAAGTGTCATTGTTTGACATTTGAACAATTGTTATTATTTGCTAGTAGAAGGTACGAGGTTAGTAAAAATGGAGCGCTACACGAACAAACAACGCATTCTCATTGTGAAATTGTTTTACCAAAATGGTGAAAGTTTTGCGGCAACAGTTCGCAAATTGCGATCCATTTGGGGTCACAATAATACTCCAAAAAAGTCAACTGTAAAGAGATTAAAGGATAAATTTGCCAAAACTGGGTCTGTTAGTGATGTAAAGACAACAACGCGCCTTCGACCAGGTCGATCGACCGAAAATGTTGCAGCTGTACGTGATGATGTCACTCAAACTCCATCCACCTCAATTCGACACCGAGCTCAGCAAATTGGTGTCTCCAAATCCACTATGCAGTGAATTTTGACGAAAGATATGCATCCTCATGCATACATAGTTCAAATGACTCAGGAACTGAAGCCAGCTGACCATGGACAGCGAAGGGAGTTCGTTAATTGGGTATTGGAGAGACAACATGAAAATGCTAATTTTGTCGATAAAATCATCTTCATTGACGAGGCCCATTTCCATCTTGATGGCTTCGTCAATAGGCAGAATTGTCGCATTTGGGGTGAGGAAAATGCTCGAGTGATTCACGAGAAGCAAATGCATCCTCAACGTGTGGTGTGGATTTTGGGCTGGAGGAATCATTGGACCTTGTTTCTATGAAAATGAGGCATGTCAAGCGCAAACAGTCAATGATGTTCGGTATCGTGAAATGATAACCGGTTTTTTCGTGCCTAGAATTGAAGAAATGAATGTGGAGGGCAGGTGGTTTCAACAAGACGGCGCCACATGTCATACAGCCAGAGAAACTATTCAATCTTGAGTTCTTGTTGGGACACCCTTTATGTATGTATTGGGCAGATTATCGAACTCATTGTCAAAATGTCCTTTATGCTTGCTGTCTGGTCTGTAAGTTATCGAATTACAGCGCACTGATGCAGCCAATTTAATGAATATGTAACATTATTTGACGCAATAGTTTATTTTTTTATATGTACTAAGAAGCAACAAAGTAAAGTATCAACTTTGCAAGTATTTTTGTGGATATCAATAATAATTATCGTATGCCAATTCTCCTGGCTAACTGACTTTCAGTTACAACATGGAGATATTAAAAACGCTGGTATACTTGTACAATAGTTTATTAGTTAATTTTAAAAACGTGGCCTCTCAGGAAGAAAAAATGGTATCTTGGCATTAGAAACCAATGCTTGAAACAGGTTTCCAGCCATGGCGGATACAAGCAATGAGATGCCGGGTCTTGATAGCAACAGCAGTGTGTGTGAACGCTTTATATTTAGGCGAGACCACTTCCGTCTGGATTGACTACAGCCCCGGACAGACGAGCACCTACTATTTGCTGCTAAATATGCTCCATCTCGCAGTAGGAACTTGCAAGTGGTTAGAGGCATGCCCACGGACTCCAACTCAGCTGGAGTCTGTAAGGTTGTCCTAGTGCCAGCTCGCCTGCTCTGCAGTTCCCTGGTATGTTCCTATGGCCCGGCACCCACATAAGGTGAATGCTAAAATGCTGAGCCATCTTGTTAAGAGATTTGTGGCATTTCAGGGCTGATATTGAATTCGGGAAGACAGAATTCAGGGATTTAATGGCAGCTTGACTGTCAGAGAATATGTTAATCCCCACCGTGGTGAGGACGTTATATCTCAGCCATTCTGCCACTTCTTTAATGGCCAAAATTTCGGCCTGATAAACACTACAGTGATCAGGTAGTCTTCTTGCTATACTTAGCCCTAAGTCTTTGGAGTGGACCCCGAAACCTACTTGATTGTTTAATTTTGAGCCGTCAGTGTTGAAGTCGACATACGGTCTTGTGCCAGGAGTTCTACATTTCCACGTATCTCTGCTTGGTATATGTATATGGTAGTTCTTGTCGAACAGTGGCTCAAAAAGAGTGTAGTCTATGGTGCGTGTTATGTCAGGCACCGTGTTAAGAATTACATTGTGACCGTAACCACTGTTTGACCACTGTGAAAGCTCTCTGAGTCTTACTGCCGTAGCTGCTGATACTGATTATGTCCAGGGATACTAAATGTAAAATTACATTTAGTGCAATTAGTGATGCGAAGCGCACCAGTCTTGCACAGACTAGCCATCCTCTGGACCTTATCCGGTATCTTACAGTGTGTGGACTCCTCAAAGCCTTACACCAGACGGTAACTCCATACAACATTATCGGTTTTATAACTGCAGTACGCAACAAGTGCACACAATGTGAGGATTTAATCCCCATTGTTTCCCTATTGCGCTTTTGCACGCATATAGTGCCACTGTGGCCTTTTTCGCCCTGTCCATTATGTTCAATACTGCACCAAGGTATTTTGCCCAGTCCGCAAAAGGAATTTCAGTACCTTCCAGGGAGATAGGATCCACAGGTGGAATCGTGTACAAAACCACAAAAAAAAGGAAAAAAAAATTATCTTAACTTCTGCGCAAAAACAGTATTTGCTTCAACTATAATCAAATTTGTTGTTCGAAACAAAATTACTTAAATAATTTAGATGGAATAGAAAAGATGAGAACCATCTGCAAACATATACAACTGTTCAAACAAATCCAATAAGTAAAATATTCCTGTTATTTACACATCCATTTTCCAAACGGTAAACAAAGCACTCATATGAAGGAAACCGATGCTTACAAAATGAATATTGATGGCTTTATTCTCTTTTGTGGAAGCGTTCTTAAAAATTCATTACGATGGTTGCTGGGCTACAAAACCACAAAACCATAAAAAAATATTCATATTGTCTTTGCGAGCTACCGCAAAATCTTTCAAAGAATTATCTTTCTTACATTTCCAGTGAAACCAACGCATAAATATGCTTCTTGTAGTCCTTCGTCAGAATTGCATGAACACAGACACAACTACTTGCAGGCATTTCATGTACGAAGTTGCTAACGTTGGTTTGTATTCGTTGCGATGGTACTAATGTCGTAATATGTAAATCGGATAACTCATGTGTGTGCTATTATACATATACATATATAATAACACACGCAAGCTGTGTTCCCATGGGCCATCTTTAGAACATGATTTGTTTTACAGCATCCAAAGTGCTGAGCAGGGCCCACACATACGATTTGTGAAATTTTAATATCTCTAATTGTACGTAAAGAAATATTTTCTGACGAAAAACAATTGCTTCTACGCTGCCTTAGCCGCCTGGAAGGTACGTTATTGTGATAATTTATGAACTAAAATTATAACAGATTGACTAGATGGTATCACAAATGACTGACTTAAGCCATATTGTTTCTTTCGCATCTTTCAAGCATTTCTATAGAATTCTGCTAAACATCGTGCGTTTTATAAACTTTGTTTAAAGACTAGAAATGAATGCCACTGCCCCATTTCATTTTGTTATCTTACATACAAATTTTCTTGTTAATCGAAATTTTATTTTTCCCCTCTAATGCCTAAATATACATTAAATTTTTGTCACAACGTTCTGTTTTGTAAGGCTTGGCGAACTTTAAAAAAGTCTACCAGATAACTTAATTTATTTCATATACTCCTAGTCGATTTTAAGCGATATGTATCGATTTACCACGCCTCTTCCGGCACTCCGCAAACTTTTGTACAAATGCAAAGTGGCCTCGGATAAGGAACTCGTACATGTAAGTCAATTCACCTGACTGATATTTTTGTACTGGTTTAATAGTTAATAGTTATTTACGAATTTATATTTCACGATTTTATTATTTTAACGACATTTCACAAACATTTGTTTAAAGTGCTAATGAATTTAAGTTTTCGACTGTGCGGTTCAATGATTTTACAGGACCCCCAAATTGGTGCACATCGCTTACGCTGCTTCGGAAGGTTTTCCCAATGCAGAGTACAAGAATTTGATGACGATGATGATGACGCAACCATAATTTTTTTTTTTTTTTTTTTGAATAATTTAAGTAATTTTTTTGAATAATTTAAGGAAGCATTTCAGATAGCAAATAAATGGATTTGAAAGAGAAATACGAAACAACAGAGTAACAATACCCCAACTCTGTATACTGTACAATATATGCATTACACAAAAACCGAAATTGAAAAATAGTTTCGTTGACGAATTCTAAGCTAAAGGGTGTCCAAACAAGAACGCAAGATTTAAATTTGGCGCCATTCGAAGTGTCATTGTGTGATATTTGAACAGTTGTTATTATTTGCTAGTAGAAGGTACGAGGTTAGTAAAAATGGAACGCTTTACAAATGAACAACACATTCTCATTATGAAGTTATTTTACCAAAATGGTGAAAGTTTTGAGGCTACAGTTCGCAAATTGCGATCAATTTGGGGTCACAATGATGCTCCAAAAGAGTCAACTGTAAAGAGATTAATGGATAAATTAGCCAAAACTGGGTCTGCTAGTGATGTAAAGACAACAACGCGCCTTCGACCAGGTCGATCGACCGAAAATGTCGCAGCTGTACGTGATGATGTCGCTCAAACTCCATCCATCGCAATTTGACACCGACCTCAGCAAATTGGTGTCTCCAAATCCATTATGCAGCGAATTTTGATGAAAGATATGCATCTTCATGCATACAAAGTTCAATTGACTCAGGAATTGAAGCCGGCTGACCATGGACAGCGAAGGGAGTTCGTTAATTGGGTATTGGGGGTTCGTTAATTGGATATTGTTCAGTGACGAAGCCCATTTCCATCTTGATGGCTTCGTCAATAGGCAGAATTGTCGCATTTGGGGTGAGGATAATCCTCGAATGATTCACGAGAAGCAAATTCATCCTCAACGTGTCACTGTGTGGTGTGGATTTTGGGCTGGAGAATCATTGGACCTTTTTTTATGAAAATGAGGCATGTCAAGCGCAAACAGTCAATGGCGTTCGATAACGTGATATGACAACCAGTTTTTTTGTGCCTAGAATTGAAGAAATGAATGTGGAGGAGGGCATGTGCTTTCAACAAAACGGCGCCACATGTCATACAGCCAGAGAAACAATTCAATTGCTGCATCAGTCATTTAAATCTTGCGTTCTCGTTGGGACACCCTTTATGTAGGTCCATTATGTTGACCATAAATATCAAGTAACTTACCAAAAGAACTATAGATGGGTTCATTATGTTTAGAATAAATTCCACCAATTTCTGTGGCCTGTAAAACTGTATATTTTCAATTACAATTTGTCGCATTAGACTGAGCATAAATGTAAATTTTGATTATTAAAAATTTTGACATTTAAAAAAATATATAGTGCCAATTTAATAATTTGATCATTTATTCTCGTAAATAAGGTACGAGTTGCAGTTATAAAGTAATTTGAACAAAAACTGACAACCGGTTTTTGATGGTCCCAAGGATGAAATCTGTTGAAAATGGAGGATATCAGCCCATTTTTTGGTATAGTCATTATATAAACTGACCATCCGAGTTGAGTGTAATCATTCTCGAAAACTAAAATTTATCTTTTTAATTTAACTAAACTGCGGGCATTTACTTCAGATTAAACCATCCACCCATTATACATACCATTGCGCGGTACACTGCTGAACCAAAGGAGATAAAACGGTTATGAAAACAATAATTTTCATCAGAATTTAATTTCATTTAGCAAATATTATTTGGTTGACTCTGGGGCGAACTTAGCCGAACATCGATCATAGCGGCCTATATTGGTTTTGATAAGAGATTAATCCAGGTTTAATCTCTGGCGGTGTTGTAGTGACACAACTTAGTAGAGAGATGGTAGACTGTATATGGGATTGTTTTGGAGTTGATTGATTGAGGGCCAATTCTTCCGTGCCGGGCAGTAAGTTCTGGGCTAAAGAATTGGTGGGCTTAGAATAATTGCATAATTTCTCAGAGTTGAGAAATTATACAAATAAAGTTAAGATTTAATATATATAAAATATATAAAAGAGGGAGAGATAGAAAAAACGCAAATGAATTAGAGTTCATTCAATATGTTTATTTCCTGAGATTGAGATGCTCACCGTGCGAGTTGTGCTGCAAAAGATTTTCAATCAGTAACTTTGCTGGTAAGATTGCATTTTCCATTTTCCTTTTTTCATATTTTCTTTAGCTTACAGTTAATTATTCACAATAATCATTGGGATATTTATCGATAATTACTTGATTGGTTTTAGATAACTTAAACAAGAGCGTTATCTTTTATAATATTTTAATTTCATATTTTCATTAAATTCAAAATTAATTCATTTACTTAAAAGTAAGTATAAACTTGGAGGTTTATACACGATCTATATTTCTACATAGACTTCAAAACATAAATAAATTGCCAGTCTCTGATTTATGGCTTCTACACACCGTTTTCCTATACAGTGCACTTATTTCTCAATGCGATATATTTGCATTTAATGAAGGATGTCCCGACAATAACGCAAGATTTAAATTTGGCGCCATTCGAAGTGTCATTGTTTGACATTTGAACAATTGTTATTGTTTGCTAGTAGAAGGTACGAGGTTAGTAAAAATGGAGCGCTACACGAATGAAAAAAGCATTCTCATTGTGAAATTGTTTTACCAAAATGGTGAAAGTTTTGCGGCTACAGTTCGCAAATTGCGATCAATTTGGGGTCACAATAATGCTCCAAAAGAGTCAACTGTAAAGAGACTCTTGTTGGGACACCCTTTACTAACCCTTTCAACATTATCATCGAATACGATAGTATAGTGTATTTTATAATCGACCTTGGTTCTAGCTCATATATTTTTCAAAGGTATCAGCTTAATTGTGGACAGGCTCATTGAAAAATGTTCATTTCATTCATTTTTCATTTTAATTTATTTAAGTTTATGGAATAAAATTTTCTTACAGACTGACAATGGCACAACAGTAGAATTTTATATTATATATATTAATTATAAACAATTTAAAATGGAAATATTGAATTTTATAAATCTGTTAAGATATCATTGAAACAAATATTGAGTTGAGTCAAACTCTCTATGAGTTGACCGAAATCTTGATTCAAGGCATATTCATAATTTTAATTAAGAATATAAAATCCACAATTCAGAGTACTGTTTTTTTTTTGCATAAGAAGTAAAATGCCGAGGTATATCAAAAATATGTGTTCGCCAGAGAGATCTTGGAGGAACGTAAAATGGAATCTGTGCCAAAAGATCAGAACAGTCGATGTAATCACCGATTATATTAAAAACAAATAGCGCTGTCTGGAAGTTACGACGATATTCTAATGTCTGTAGCCCAAGTAATAAGCATTTTGAATTGTAGGTTGGGAGAGGTTCTTCAAATCTAAATGAAGAAAGGGCAAACTTTAAGAACACACGCTGCATCCGTTCAGTACGTGCAATATGAATATTGGAATGAGGACACCCAACAATAGCGGCATTTTCCATGTTAGATCTAATATAAAGGGTGTCCCAACAAGACTGCAAGATGCAGTAATTGAATTGTTTCTCTTCCTGTATGAAATGTGGCGCCGTCTTGTTGAAACCACATGCTCTCCACATTCATTTCTTCAATTCTAGGCACGAAAAAACTAGTTATCATTTCACGATACCGAACACCATTGACTGTTTGCGCTTGACATGTCTCATTTTCATAAAAAAAGGTCCAATGATTCCTCCAGCCCAAAATCCACACCACACAGTGACACGTTGAGGATGCATTTGGTTCTCGTGAATCACTCGAGGATTTTCTTCACCCCAAATGCGACAATTCTGCCTATTGACGAAGCCGTCAAGATGGAAATGGGCCTCGTCACTGAAGATGATTTTATCGGCAAAATCAGCATTTTCATGTTGTCTCTCCAATACCCAATCAACGAACTTCCTTCGCTGTCCATGGTCGGCTGGCTTCAGTTCCCGAGTCAATTGAACTTTGTATGCAAATATTTCGTCAAAATTCGCTGTATGGTGGATTTGGAGACACCAATTTGCTGAGCTCGGTGTGGAATTGAGGTGTGAGTTTGAGCGACATCATCACGCACAGCTGCGTACGTACATCACGTACATTTTCGGTTGATCGACCTGGTCGAAGGCGCGTTGTTGTCTTTACATCACTAACAGACCCAGTTTTGGCAAATTTATCCATTAATCTATTTACAGTTGACTCTTTTGGAGAATTATTGTGACCCCGAATTGATCGCAATTTGCGAACTGTAGCCGTAAAACTTTCACCATTTTGGTAAAACAATTTCACAATGAGAATGCGTTGTTTTTTCGTGTAGCGCTCCATTTTTACTAACCTCGTACCTTCTACTAGCAAACAATAACAATTGTTCAAATGTCAAACAATAACACTTCGAATGGCGCCAAATTTAAATCTTGCGTTCTTGGTGGGACACCCTTTACGTTGTAAATTCATTTTAAATGTATACGGGTCAGAAAATTCTGAACAATTCCTTTTAATGCACGCAAGAACTTTATACTCCTTGGGAATAGCATCAAAAGCGGATTCGAATAGAACACCTAGATCCAGTTTCGAACAAGCCGATTTTAGAGCAAAATTACCGATTTTGAACACTGCCTGAATCGGATTTCTGCAACGCGAAAAAGAAACATGAATACACTTATCCGTATCCAATGAAAGCTTATTTAGAATGCACCAATTATTAAGACTGTCTATGTCGTTTTGAAAACCTTAGATATCAATAATTGTAGAAACTTTTAAAAATATGTACTTTTAGATGATCCGCATAATACAAAAATTTTGACTTATAAAAACAAACTGATATGTCATTAACAAATAGTGTGAATGAGAATGGCCCAAGTATACTTCCTTGTGGCACACCCAAAGTTTGAATATATGAAAAGGATTCAATCCCTTCCAATCCAATAACAACTTTGCACTGCCTACTGGTTAAGTATGACATTATCCACTTTAAAAATGTTGAGTGGAATCCCATTGATTTTAATTTCAAATACAGTATATGATGCGATGTCTTATCAAAAGCCTTAGAAAAATCTGTGAACACTGTCTCAACTTGTATTCACTAAAAGAACATACATTTTCAATGGAAAATTGTCATAATATGTATGAGAAGAAGGTGGGTTTTCAAATAATCTCTCGATGGGTTTGTACATCATCCATGATGGTCCTCAGGTGCCATAATCGGGGGAAACTTACACAAACCTTTACCCTACCTTTAAAAAACTGAACCTCTTTCTGTATTTTCTCCATTTTATTTAACAGTTTGTGTATTAATTAAGATTAATGTTAATTGGTAATTGATAGATGTGTGAACGAACCGTCTCAATTTATATAAATTTTTGTACAGCCGCCTCTTGGTCATTGAAAATTTCTAACAAATTAGTCTTTCCACGGGGGGTATTATATAAATAGTAATTATAAATACATTTTGTATAATAAAATGTTTTTAAATCTCATCGTTTGGATCTGTTTTAAAATTTAGTATTCCATCAAATATGTACCAAAAGCAGATTGAGGTAACAAAACATATGGACGTATGATATAAAAAAAAGAAAAGAAGAAGATAAGAATAGAAAAGCTGGAAAAAGAGATATCAGCAACGGTCTAATGGGAATTTAAAGCTATTAATATTAATCAAGTGTAATTTTAGAGGTAATACTACGATACTATTCCATAGAACAACTTGGTATCCCTACAGTTCCTTTTTACAAGCTCATAACATCCAAGTTGCTGATTTTTAATAATATCACATTTTTAAATTTATATTTTAAGTTTAGACAAGGTTATCCTACGATAATATATTTACAGTTTCATTAACCTAATTTTGATTTCCTTTGCTTCTTACAGATCACCATCTTCTCGTGCCAGTACATGACTATAAATTGGGTGTTCTCCGTTTTGCCGGTAAGCTTTCCAAATGTAAAATATTACCTTATCATTCGTTATTATCCTTTCGTTACTCCATTTCCAAAATATCTTGTTTTGACAAAAGAATACTGCTATACGAATCAATGTTTTCCTCTAAACACGAATTTAATAAGAGTAAAATGTATATCGCTATCCAGTTTTCGTTTTCAAGTAAAGTTAAATTATTATAATAAATCTATGATTTCGATGAAACTTGTATTTCATTATAATTCTTGGACTTTGCCATTATGTGCGAAATAAAGTTGCAGTAGTGGATTATTTTGAAAGCGCAACAAATAGCCACTTTTTTCGGATGCAATAGCTTTTCACAATCACCTCTGGGTTTTCCTAGCCTCATATGTGACAAGTTTCCTTGTTGACGTAACCGTCGCGTGAGAAATGATCTTTATCGCTGAAGAAAACTTTGTTGGATTGAAAGCTCACGTTTGAATCACGACTTTTGTAGTAAGTTTTAGCTATTTTTACGCGTTCTTCGGTTGTCAAACGATCCATGGGGACGGAAAAATCCATAAATAAATAGAACTTCAGATGATAGGTATTTAACAGCTGACAGCCTTGCCAGACCAGTGGTTTGGAAACCGCTAAATGGATAATCCTATATATATTACGTAATCTTCCATATATATTACATAATCATAAATCTTAAGCTAACAAATTTTAAGGAAATTAAATTAAAATTTTCAAATCCACCATTTATAGAAAGGTTTTTGCTGCGTTAAACAATGTTAGAGCAAATTTTGATGTTGTGGGTACAAAAAGGCAAATAATGTTTCTATTTGGTTAACGCGATTTAAAATGTCTCCATCTAGTTGATAATTATTGATATGTTTTGCTGGTTTTCTAGCAGCCTGCTCCAATTTAAAACAGGGAAATAAATCTAATTCTCTAATTTGCTAATTCCTTAAAAGTGTATTGCATGCGATATAAATTTTAAGAAACAAATTCCCAAATTGTGTACCTAAATATTTAATTAACATTTTTTCGATGAACGGCTTACTTTCCTTATCCGATCCGCTTAACATAAACTTCGGTTAGCGTAGGTGAACTGAGAATACTATTAAAATCTAGAAAACTTTCAGCAAAGTTTGCAAATATTACTATATTACTTGCAAAATGATTGACTTTCTTGAAAACGGTACGCCAATTAATGTCGAATTTTAGTGTCTCTACCATATTTACATGCATATGCATCAATTGTTCTATATCAACTGTAATTCCTGGAAATTTCCGAACGAATTAGGGAATGAAATAAGGTGTAGATTCTCACGAAATGTTGATTTCTGAAATTATGATAAATACTTGTCTATAATTTCCGATAAAATTTGTTTCTGGTTATAACCAATGGCGACGAAAACTACATAGAATAGGGTATACTCATACGATTGTTTTAATTTAAATTTAACAAAAACAAAACACAGCAGACTTATCTACTTGCAAAAGCAATATAAAATAAAATAATTGTATATGAAAATTTCATAAGAGCGGTCAGCTTTGGACAAAACCAAAGCCATAAAATTGGTTTACTCAAGAAATATTTTATTATTTATTAATATAATGCTTCCGTTGCTTTGGCATCCAAAAGGACTCATGCAAGCACCAATTGTACAAAAGAAATAACAGCTAAGTAATTAAACAAAGCACTAAGAAACTGTTATAAAACACATTATTCTTCATGTCCTATTCACAGGTTCTGCATTCAAGACAGCGAACTGCTTTTCAGTAGGAAATACACCTTGTATATGGTGCCCCTGTCTTTGGCGCCGATATCTATAAAAAGTTATATTACTTAATTTTTTATTGTCAATACCAGCACGCAACATTTCCTTTTTAATTTACGGCGCGTTTTTCCGTTCAACTCCCATTGTTTGTTTGTCATTTCATCCCCCTCCGCCTTTAAATTTACAAAAGTTTTGAGTCGCCATTATGGACGACACCAGGGTCATAAAATGCCGCCTTCATTGATTGCAAACATGCAAAGAGAACATCTCCGTCAACGTTTCTGGTTGGCCTGTTAGTAAATTAAAGGACAAGCTGGAAATATTAATAGAATTTCGCTTGATTACACATTAAAGTAAGGGAGAGAGAAGAAAAGAATTTCATGAGAAGGCAAGGGAATATATTTTATAGACATTAAAATGAGGAAGCTCTATTGAGTGTGGTGATTTCGATATGTTGATCTACTTATACATATATTTTAATAGCCATTACTTACTTCAATTTAATTTTTAGCATAGTGAAAGTTCGCTTTTTTAATAAGAAGGTTTTAAGAATGTTTTGTTGAAAATTGTAGCTTCGTAGATTTCCAAATTTTTCAGGAAAACTATTTATTCTTCCCTGAGACTCGTTGCGCTGTCTTTATTATACCTATATATCGAGCTACAGAGTACTAAAGATAGGGAACCAAATTTTAAGGTTGCTTTGATTTGATGAAAACTAGTCTTAAATTAGTGGAACGTTATTATTCAATTTGTATACCTTTGCCTGAAGGAATGAAAGTATACACTGATAAGCGGTCGAATTGGTACCAATTTCGCGCTGTTGTAGCAACCAAACGACTAATGACAGCGCCATCTTTTTTTTGGCAAGCGTCAGTCTGTCATGTTGTTTACTGGTCCATATCGTTTTACATCGCAGCTGAAAAGGGTACGGAAATGTAATTTAAATGCTCTGTATTTAGTTGGAAAGTCGTTATTGTTAATAAACCACAACCTTTATGTTTGAATAAAATGCTCGTGTATCGGACATTGACATTGGCAGCATCCAAAACGCCATAGAAGTCGGCAAAAATATAACATCGACAGAAGTTATTCGTATGGTGAAGAACAGAATTCAATATATTACGTGTGCAACTAAGTTCCCCCTCTTTGCCAATAGATGGCGCCAGCTGTAAGTGCTAGTCGATTCGGCCATAACCTAAACATCATGAGCCAAGCTTAGGCATATGGTAAACATGTCGCCTCAACGCAATAGTGATTTTCTTTGTTGTTTTGGTTGTGTGAATACGAGTATTTATGATTTTGTGCCAAATAATCCTCATATGCGGGAAGTATTGATCTTCTTCTTTTAATCGAAGAAAACGGCGGCTGAAGCTCATCAAGAGCTTCCAAACGTTTACGGAGATGCTGCTGTAAGTGAAACAACGTGTCGAGATTGGTTCATTGATTTTGATGTTGACGAACGTTCGCAAGAAGGGAGACGAAAAACCTTCGAAGACACTGATTTGACGGTATTCATTGATGGGGATCCGCGTCCAACGCAGGTAAAGCTTACTTCAGTATCAGGAGTTAGCCGCAAAGTCATTTCCAAGCGACTGCATGCGTTGGGAATGATTCAAATGCAAGGAAATTGGGTTCCTTACGAATTGAAGTTAAGGGACGTTGAGTGTCGTTTTTTCGTGGAAGGGGTTTTTTCATCGTATTGTATCGGGTGATGAAAAATGTATTCATTACAGCAATCCAAAGAATAGAAGGTCAAGGGGGCTGCCCGGTCATGCTTCTACGACGTTATCTCTGCCGAATACTCACGCTGCGAAGATTATGCCTCGTATTTGATGGGGCCAAGTTGTTTCTATTTTGCAATCGCAGTACTTCTCCAAAATTGTTTTATAACCTGTTACTATCCAAAGCGTGGTTATGTTTTTTTTATCACTTGAAGGACTTACGCATCCTTTTAAAAATAAATTTCCTTGCATGCTGCGAATGAGGTATAGAAGAGTTTCTTACGTTCAGTACTTATACTCGTACACGTATTGTTTTTAGTTTCACTAAATTAGATCTTCTATTTAAAGACTATTCTGGAAGTCAGTTTGAGAAGCATTTGCGTACTTATCACCACTCGATTACTCGAAATTTTCATCAGGTTGATCGAGGTGACGGCCGCTCAAACAATGATTGGTTATTGTAACGGCTTTGGAAACCACGATCATATGTATAATAGTCGCACTCTACTACCACGGCCGCGTTATATTATATTTAAAATTCAGTTTCATCTTATAGTGTAGCGTAGCACGGTATGAAATGGAGGCAGCATAATAATTTCTATGGCAGAATTCACTATAGAGTTGTACGTAAAACATCTCTTCTTGGATAGCATACTGAAGAATATGAAGAATGTACTAAAAATATTGAAAAAATATTGAAAAAGGTTTCAAAATTTCCAACCGATAATTTTTTATTTTTAAACTTTGCGTCGTCACTGTTGCTTTATATGACTGAAATCTTGTGTTCACATTGTCTCTCATCTCTGCTAAACCAGAACGTTCGTGATGCGCCCATAAATATAAATCTCATAGGAAAAAAAGGGCAGAATTCCCCAGATTCCGATTAAGTTAAAAAACCACAACAAGTTATAGAACTTTTTATTTCCTTACATTTGGTTTGATGTAAAAAACTTTCACGAGGTCGTAAGAGGGAATCGCGATGTCCATATAAAATCAGGAAGTTTTAAATAAACTCATACCTTCATCACAATCCTGTGCTACATGATAGTTAAGTATTACACAATATCTTAAGACCTCTCTAAATTTATTTCAACGTTTAAAAATGGAAGTATTGTCCTCTTAAAATGAATAAAAACGTTTGCTGGTTATACTAAAATGACATTAAAAAAAACTTTGCTAGTAACTGTTGGGCAGGCGATGTCTTCTACGAATGTTTTAGTTATAGGGTTGTTCGTAAAGTTCATTCGGTTTTTAAAAGCATTTTTATTACAAATTTATATACAAAAAACAATTGTTTTAATGTATTACATAATCTCCCCCTTTTTTAATAATTTCTTCTTATCTTTCTGGGAGCTTTTCCTCTCTCATAAAACTCAGGTGGTTTTTCTGAAAAAAAAAACGTTCAATTCGATTTTTCACTTCCTCGCCATTATGGGAATTCAAATCCTTCAAGTGGTTGCCCAGACTGCGAAATATATGATAGTCTGACGGGGTGAAGTCTGGACAGTACGATGGATGAGGTAAAACCTCCCACCCAAGCTGTAACAATTTCTGATGGGTCCGCAAAGCAGTGTGAGGGCGGACGTTGTCATGATGGAAGATGACGTCTCCCCGATTGATGAGCCTCGGCCGTTTATCTTCCAATGCCGCTTTCAATTTGTCTAATTGTGCGATATAGTAGTCCGCACTAATCGTTTGATTTGTTGGGAAAAGCTTAAAAAATACTGCTCCTTTGACATCCCACTAAACCGACAACATTACCTTCCTGGGGCGAAGACCCGCTTTAGAGGTGGATTGATGAGGTTCATTTAATTTGCCCCATGATCTTTTCTGCGCTACATTGTTGTAGATTATCAATGTTTCATCACCTATGGTGAGGTGCTTCAGAAATGGTGTCTTGTTATTTCTTATTCTTGGGTTATCGCAGACGTCAACGCGATTCAGTTGGTTGACCTCGGTAGGAGAGATTGCTCACAAATCCGAGGTCTTTTATGACCCCGTGAACGGTTGAGACTTTTTGTCGTCCTGATCTGGGAGCGTTCGTTACGGAGCAGTCGCCCGTAGAAAATCTTTTAAACCATTTCTGGCAAAGTTCTTTCATTTTGTCCGTTTTCTTCATAAACAGACTTATTTTTTCGGCTGGCTTCAGCAGTCGTTTTTCCTTTTCGGAAATGATACAGCATAATATGTGTAAAATGCTCTTTTTCGCTTAGTTTTTCCTTTTTTTTTCAAAGCTATAACTACTCAGTACTAGAACGAGAAACAATAGTAAACAGTTTGGAGAAGGGATGGGAGGAAGTTTTGATAGTGTTTGAAGGAACTCTGCGTCATGAGAAGTGACGTATGGTGAACTAACGAATTAACCGAGAGAACTTTCCGAACAATCCGATACTAATGCTAAATATTTTCAGTATTTCTTGAACATTTAAATGGCGTTCAACTGTTTATCATAATGACGTAGGGCGCATCGACTATGCCACATTAAGAAAGGCCAATATCAGTTCGCAAGCATATTAATGATGGAAAATGCGATAAGACAAATGGAGTACCAAACAATGTTGACTTAAACTATGATAATCTCTTTATTGATTTGTTGCTGCATTATTTACCCCAAACCTAAATATTTCATCCAATACGAGCATAATATAACGCTGATTATATGTTTTTCCAATTAAAAATTTTGTTATTAGTAATTTTGCCACTTTATTTATGCACTTCAGTGTATTTATGTGCTTAAGAACACACATAAAAGTGCGAATATTTATATCGCGGTTGTAATTTACCAAGATTTATGCGAATTTGCCCATAAAATTGTTTCAAATTACACCGATTGGCTATGCGTCGAAACCTATAAAAATGTTTCAAATCAAAATTTATTCGCCACAATTTAAGTACATTTCAAATTTCTGTTATAAATTCTATTCGAATTGGAAAAAAGCTACCAGATAAACAGAGGCGCTTAAATGAATGCTAAATTTAACATGCAGTAGGCTAAAGGAATGTGTTCTTCTAAAATTGCATTGTGTCAGTTGAATATTTATTTGAGAACTATGATATTTATTAAGGACATTTGCATCACTCAATTCACAGGCAAGCTTTCATTTCCAGAAGGGCCGAATATTACTTACAAGTCCTGGCGAAAGGAAAATTTACAAATGGATAGACATGTAATAATATTCTTGAAATTTTGATTAAAAATTTACATGTTTACTTTTTTGTGTGTATATTTCTAAACTGCAGACTGTTATGTTGTCTCAGAGGAGTTCGAAAGATCGAAAGTATTGCACTTTTTATGGCTTTTTGAGTTAATAATGGGAGCCTAGAGAGCTATCCAAGCCTTTATGCCAACCACCTTGAGATAGCTGTGTTAGGTGCACAACTTAGTTCTCGCTGTTTTTTTTTTAATAAAAATGCAACTTTATTACGGAAACATGTTTACAAATCAATCATTGAAAGTATTGCCCATCGCTAGCTACTATTTTTCCCCATCTTTCTGGCAAAGCTCGAATTCCGTCACGGTAAAACTGTTCATATTTTGAGGCTATCCACGAATCTAGCCATTCGAAAGCAACAAGTGATAATCGGACGCCGCAATATCTGGAAAATATGGCGGATGGGGTTTCAGCATTTCCAGGTAGGTTTTAACGGCTTGGCCACGAGCGTTGTCATGCTGAAGAATCACTTTTTCGTCCCTGTCCGCGTATTGTAGGCATTTCTCGCACAAAGTTCGGCTCAATCGCATTAATTGATGTCAATACCGATCTCCAGTGATGGTTTCGCTTGGTTCAACAGCTCTGTAATAAATACATACAGAGCATAACTTTCGCAGCGTGAATATTCGGCCGAGAAGACGACGTAGAAGCATGACCAGACAGTCCCCATGACTTTCTTATCTTTGGATTGCTGTAATGAATCCATTTTTCATCACCCGCTACAATAAGATAAAGAAACCCTTTCCTTGTAAACGTTTTGAAGAGCTCGATGAGCTTGAGCCACTGATTTCTCCGATTGAAAGAAAAAAATGAATACTTTCAGTATTTGAAGATTATTTGGTCCAAAGTCATACATATTTACACAACCAGAAGAATATGACGTGAAAACAAATCACTGTTGCGTCGAGACGGTATGTTTACCATATGCCTAAGCTTGGTTCATGATGGTTAGGTTATGGTTATGGTCGACTAGCACTTACAGTTGGCGCCATTTATCGGCCAACATCTATCGGAAACTTAGTTGCGCACCTAATAAGTTTGTCATATTCTTTGTAATAACTAGAAACACCTATATGATACCCTATGAATTATATATGTTCTGAAATGTTGTAAAAACCGATTTTCATTTAACCATGTCCAAATCATAAAAAGTACTACAATTTTTGTAGTGGCCCTTGCGGATAACATTTAATTCTTGTAATATTTAAAAAAAATCGCCTTTCATTAGTAAAGTCTTATATACTACACCTTTCCCAAAATTTTGAAAGACAGATGAAATTTAGAAACATTGTCTTCAACCCAAATTCTCAATAAGTTTTGCATACTAAATATCTAAGGTGAAGAGAAACGAAAATTATTATACACATTTCTGGGAAAATACACAATACGATTTTCACAAGCTTATTTTGAGGCGAATTTTTCAACAACAAGATAATTCGTCATATGATAGGAACATGTGGCAAACATTTGTTGTCTGGTTTAGTCTATAAGGTGGACGTATAAGATATGTGTGCCCTGACGTTGTCCTGAAGGGCAAAGCTGATCGCGCCTGACCGACCGACTGTTTCCTTGAGAAGGTTCAACTGTTGACAGTACATATGCGAATTTAGGGAAGGGGAACAGCTCATTGCAGATAATTCTCTGCCAATCCCAACAAACACACAAGAAAACTTTTCCAGACGTCAATACTGGATTGACCACCTTTTGCACCGGCTTGTTATTGTTTGCCAGTAGAAGGTACGAGGTTAGTAAAAATGGAGCGCTACACGAATGAACAACGCATTCTCATTGTGAAATTGTTTTACCAAAATGGTGAAAGTTTTGCGGTTACAGTTCGGAAATTGCGATCAATTTGGGGTCACAATAATGCTCCAAAAGAGTCAACTGTAAAGAGATTAATTGATAAATTTGCCAAAACTAGGTCTGTTAGTGATGTAAAGACAACAACGCGCCTTCGACCAGGTCGATCGACCGAAAATGTCGCAGCTGTACGTGATGATGTCGCTCAAACTCCATCCACCTCAATTCGACACCGAGCTCAGCAAATTGGGGTCTCCAAATCCACTATGCAGCGAATTTTGACGGAAGATTTGCATCTTCATGTATACAAAGTTCAATTGACTCAGGAACTTAAGCCAGCTGACCATGGACAGCGGAGGAAGTTCGTTAATTGGGTATTGGAGAGACAACATAAAAGTGCTGATTTTGCCGATAAAATCATCTTCAGTGACGAGGCCCATTTCCACCTTGATGGCTTCGTCAATAGGCAGAATTGTCGCATTTGGGGAGAGGAAAATCCTCGAGTAATTCACGAGAAGCAAATGCATCCTCAACGTGTCATTGTGTGGTGTGGATTTTGGGCTGGAGGAATCATTGGACCTTTTTTTATGAAAATAGGGCATGTCAAGTGCAAACAGTCAATGGTGTTCGGTATCGTGAAATGATAAACAGTTTTTTCGTCCCTAAAATTGAAGGAATGAATGTGGAGGCCATGTGGTTTCAACAAAACGGCGCCACATATCATACAGCCAGAGAAACAATTCAATTCAACAGTCATTTCGCGTTTTGGAGATCAGAATTGCCCGCCTATATCGTGCGATTTAACACCATTAGACTTTTTTCTTTGGGGTTTTTTGAAGTCAATAAGTCGATGACGACTCAAGAGAGTAATTTATGCAAAACGGTCATTGATCGCTTGAGTGCCAGCAAAGCCGCGGCGGCCATCTGTTCGATGTGTTGTTCCATACATAGCCTCATTCTGTCTACTTTACGATATAATAAAGTTTCACAATTTTTTTTAAATATCTTTGTTTTACTTAAAATTTAAATCTTGCGTTCTTGTTAGGACACCCTTTATAAGATTTATATATTATCACAAGAACAATGTGCAACATTTGTGAAGCTTTCTCAATATTTAAGAGTCGATATTATGACGACATTTTTTTTACTTGGTTTGACATGATATTTCTCCGCATATTTTTGCTATATTACTACCAGTTTCAAACTTAAAAAAAAAATAAATAAATAAAAAAAGAGTTGTATTGCTGGTATAATCCTTTACTGTAAGCAATATAACGCATGCCTACACACATGATTAGGACAAATCGGCGACTGCAAAATCAATTCATTCCTTTAGACTTCAACATTATAAATTCACAAATTCAAACAATTCATCGCGTGTTTACAACATCATTTAGAGTACCCCCAGTATTTTCTAGAAGCCTACACGTACTTAGTCGAATTTATGTTGCAATCAACGTTTTGAACGACGCTATTCCTTTTACCGCACCAAGAATTTCACACACTTTACCTTTGAAACAGAAACAAAGAATTGACCATTAAGAACATAAATTTCTGCAAATGAAAGAAGCCATGAACACATTCGATATTTTTCTCCTCAACAACAAAGGGCAGAAATAAAAATGCGTTTGGTGAACGTAAAACATAAACAGTCATTAACAGTCTTTGTTTCCCTCAAAGGTCCGATGTGAAATTATTGTTCACAGAATTTTAATGGTTTCGTTCAACCAAAAATCAATTAAGATTTTATGAAAACCATCGATATTATCTGGATTGGTTGCTTTAACATTTATGCAGTTACAATACTTTTAGTTACCTTATATGAGCAACATGAAACTACTGACAACTGCTTAAGGGCTAAATTTGTAAAATGGTTTGTGAGGAAAGCAGGGCATTTGAGTTAATTTATTCGAAATTTGAGATGAATACAAAGACCATAGTTAAATTAACTGACAAAATCATGCATGATACTTCCTTAGTTAATCCCGCCTAACTTTAATAGGTAGTAAAGGGTGTTCCAACAAGAACGCAAGATTTAAATGACTGATGCAGCAATTGAATTGGCGCCGTCTTGTTGAAACCACATGCCCTCCACATTCATTTCTTCAGTTCTAGGCACGAAAAAGCTGGTTATCATTTCACGATACCGAACACCACTGACTGTTTGCGCTTGACATGCCTCAATCCAATAGGTCCAATAGGTTCAATTCCTCCAGTTCAAAATCCACACCACACAGTGACACGTTGAGGATGCATTTGCTTCTCGTGAATCACTCGAGGGTTTTCCTCACCCCAAATGCGACAATTCTGCCTTATGACGAAGCCATCAAGATGAAAATGGGCCTCGTCACTGAAGATGATTTTATCGGCAGAATCAGCATTTTCATGTTGTCTCTCCAATATTCAATTAACGAACTACCTTCGCTGTCCATGATCAGCCGGCTTCGGTTCCTGAGTCAATTGAACTTTGTATGCATGAAGATGCAAATCTTTCGTCAAAACTCGCTGCATAGTGGATTTGAAGACACCAATTTGCTGAGCTCGGTGTCAAATTGAGGTGGATGGAGTTTGAGCGACATCATCACGTACAGCTGCGACATTTTCGGTCGATCGACCTGGTCGAAGGCGCGTTGTTGTCTTTACATCACTAACAGACACAGTTTTGGCAAATTTATCCATTAATCTCTTTACAGTTGACTCTTTTGGAGCATTGGTGCGACCCCTAACCCCGTACCTTCTACTAGCAAACAATAACAATTGTTCAAATGTCAAACAATGACACTTCGAATGGTGCCAAATTTAAATCTTGCGTTCTTGTTTGGGCACCCTTTAAATGCCTAATATTCCTCTTGTTATTCAATTCTGTATGGTCCTTCGAATTTACAATCGAATACTCTGAATTATTATTAGCATAATTTAGAAAATGGGATTAAATTTTGTTAAAATTAATAAATCTGTAACTGTGTAATGACGAATTATAACAAAAGGCAATGCTTAAACCAACATACATTGATGTACGCTGCGTACATACTCATGAACAAATTACAATTTTAGTTGAGATAACCGTAAATTCGAATGACCGATCATAACAAACATATGACCTGTTGATGCATAATATATAGAGTGCCTGATGAATACCGCTACCAAGGTGTTATTCCAAGATATTGAAAGAGTTTTTTTTTTTTTTAGAGGTACACCAAAAGAGAATCCCTTTCAGTTTCTCGTGGCCTCAATAAGATAACATACCATAACATGCTCCGTTGGCCCCCAAGATCTTCTCACCTTCTGCTTAAATCCCGCGACAAACCTCCAGGTTCTAATGCGCATGTATTCCTGAACATGGAAGTCATTTAAATTCAATTATATTCCAAACCATTTATCAAATGAAAAACAAAAAATAATTTGTATGATTTGAAGAAAATATTATGTGGATTTCTTAAATTAGCAACATTAATCAGCCCATCTATAGGGTGGCGCATAAGTAACGTTAACGGCGGCGACTACATTGAATACGTTCTTGTGCATCATTTGGTTTTAACTCGTGAACCATGTGCTTCTTATATGGGAAAAGATGTAACATATGTAAAATTCTTTGCGAATACCACCTAGACATCTCTCATTGCTGTGAACGTCACGTAGTGGAAGTTTCAGGGTTTTCATCAATACTTGCTTGTACTTGAGCAATGGTCACTTCGTTTCGAACTGCACGAGGTCTTCCAGCACGCGGAAGATCACAGACAGCCCTTTGTTGCCCAAAACGCTGAACCAATCGGTAAATTGTTGGAGCGCTAAGAGTATTTCGAACATGAAATAAATTTAGATATGATCTGAATAACCGAATGCTGACCTTCAAAGTAAAATTGAACAACTTTGGTTCTCTATTCTGCGTTGAGCCTTTCCATCATAAATTTGCCAAGTATTATTTAGTTAATTCTGTAAAGAGATGAAAAACAGATTTAAGGGAAAAATGAATTCACTGATCAAATCGTAACGTTCCTTATGCGCCACCTTATATAATTGGGGTGTTGTGTATAAGTATGACAATACCAGTGTACATACGTTTGTATCTAATAAATTTATCATGTCACACGAGTGCTATTTGTATTCTGTCTAAAATCCAAAATACATCGATACTGTGCGGAAACTGATATCGCGTATTATCAGGAGATTTAAGCATGAGCAGTTGAGGTAAGCGTGGACATTAATTTCATTTCTGTACAATTAGTGTTGCCTAGATACAGGGTGGCGCAATAGGACGTGCATATTGCATCATCTTTTTTTGCGGGGTAGAAAAGGCACGGGCGGGGGGGCGCCTACATCGTTGGGTTGGCGGGCTGATGGAGTTTTAGTCGCTATGAATCACTTCGACGGGAAGCGTCGCGCATTTTGCGTGCGCGCATTTTACGAGAACTCTCGTTCATATATTGCTACTAGGCGACTATATTGTGCTGAATATGAACTACGGCGAATTAGTGAAGCTCCGAGTGCTAATTTAATTAAAATATGGGTAAAGCGTTTTGAAGATACCGGTTCAACATTTAAACCACAAGCAAATGGTCGCCCAAGAACATCTAGGACCGAAGACAATGTTCAGAGAGTTATGGAGTCAGTACGAGGAAACCCACAAATATCGACTCGCAAGAGATCGTCTGTCTTACAATTATCGCGACGAGATATAAGCTGCAATTAACACGAGAATTGAAAGAGTCTGACTTCATAGCAAGGGTCGCATTTGCTAATGAAATGCTTAATCGATTTTCCAATTTTGACAATATCCTTTTCTCTGGCGAGGCTCATTTCCTTATGAATGGGTTCGTAAACCGTTACTGGAACAGTGGAAATCCCAAAATCAAACACCAAAAACCATTGCATAGTCCTAAAGTGACAGTATGGGCAGCAATCTCTGGCAGAGGAATAATTGGTTCTTTTTTCTTCGAAAATGCGCGGGGCCAAAACGTCGCGGTCAATACGGAACGCTATGATGAGATGTTGGACGGATTTTTGGCTCCAGAAATTGAAAGTTCAAGAATAGTGAATTCCAGAACTTGGTTCCAACAAGATGAAGCTACCTGTCACACATCAAATGACTCCATGGCGGTGGTGAAGCAGATGTTCCCTGGCAGACTGATTTCGAAAAGAGTCCAGACTTGACGCCTCTTGACTTTTTTTTGTGGGGATACCTCAAACACAAAGTCTACAGTAATAATCCAAGAAACATCGTTCAGCTCAAGGAAATGGTAGCCATTACACCAGTATTACTGAAGAAAGTTTTCAATAATTTTCGTTTGCGGTTAGAGGAGTGCCGTCGTAGAGAGGGTCGCCATTTAGATGATGTTATTTTTAAAAAATAAACTCCATTTATTACTTTACAATGCCTTAGATTTATTTTAACCATACCTTTTGTATTTATTTTTTAATCTATTTTTTAAATATGCACGTTCTATTGCGCCACCCCGTATTTGGGTGGTGAAAGGGATTATTTGCCTTGGATACTAATTAAAGTCGTTCAAGACAAGGCTTTTGAATATTGAGGCGGAGAAATTTTGAAAAAATCAATCACAGTCTTTTGAAAGGGATTTATTTGCATGAGCACCAGCAACTGACTTTATAGGCGTTTCTGAGCTAAACACATGCAACGGAATTTGTTGTACTTGCACACAAAGCGGTTAATCTGGTTCTTCGGATAAAACTGAAAGTGCAATTAGAACAACGTAGATCGGTCAATTCGGAACGATATATCGGTTGAAGCAATTGGCATTAATGACAAAATGATTGTTAATCGCCCACAAAATAATAATTTGGTGGGTTAATTTTTCAACGCCTAAGGAAGATGTTGTTGTGCTTCGAACGGGTATTTTAAAACTAAAGCAACTAAACGAACTTTGAAAAACTAAAGCATCTAAATTTTTGCTCGAAACAAACTAACACAAATGGGAGCTACCTATTTCTGGCATTACGTTTTCTAAACCACTTATATAAAAAACTACAATTTAATAAATTATTTGTTATTTGATATATATGCTGAGTCGGAAAAAACTGGGCGGTGTCGTGTCCCTTTTAATCATCCATTGCAATGATCAAAGTTACTGATCCGATTGTCATAAAAATTAAGCAATCTGTGGTTACCAATCATGCAATCATCACGAAATAATGACCAATGATGAACAATGGTAATTGTTAGATTAATATTAAGAAAAAGGATGTGAGGCAGCCTACACGAGGTGTGTTCAAGAAATAAGATGATTATTCGACTATCGATTATTATTGTTTTTTTATGTTCGCATACTCGTCTCGAAGATATGTTGACGGTTTTATCCATATAACATGCTTAGTTTGTTCGTGAGAGGCATAAATAAAACAAGTCTTTTGCATGTTCGGCGATTTTCTGCTATCAAAAAAAAAAAAAAAAAAAAAAATGGATCAAAGAAGTTGCATCAAATTTTGTGTAAAAAGTGGAATTAAGTGCTCAAAAACACTTGAAAGTGGCATACCGTGAGAGTACTCTGAAGCAAAAACATGTTTACAAGTGGTACAAGTTTTTCACAGCAGGTCGAGAAGATGTGAATGACGACGCTCGCTCTGGACGCCCCAGCACATCAAAAACCGAAGAAAATGTTAAGAAAGTGAAGAAAATTGTTATGGAGAATTGTAGAATTACAATTAGAGAAGTAGCTGAGGATGTTGGCATATCGGTTGCATGGCATCTTTTCGGAAATTTTGGCCATGACGCGTGCGGCAGCGAAGTTCGTTCCAAAATTGCTGAATTTTGACCAAAAACAACGTCGCATGATCATCGCTCAGGAATTGTTGAATGACGTCAACGATGATCCAGATTTGCTTAAAAGGGTCAGAACTGATGACGAATCATGGGTATGTGGTTGTGTCGTCGAAACCAAAGGCCAATCGTCTCAAGTGGAAGATGCCAGGAGAGCCAAGACCAAAAAAGCACGCCAAGTTCGACCAAATGTCAAGGTTTTGCTCACTGTTTTCTTCGATTACTATGGCGTAGTGCATCAGGAGTTCTTACCACAACGTAAATAATGAGTATCTCCGTGAAGTTAGGCGCCGTTTGCGTGAAGCAATACGAGAAAACGCCCGGAATTGTTGAAAAAATGCATGGCTTTTGCATCATGATAATGCACCTGGTCACTCATTTTTGCTTGTGAGAGATTATTTGGCGAAAAACATCACCGGCGAAAGCATCAAATTATCATGCCTCAGCAACTGTATTCACCAGATTTGGCACCCCTGTGACTTTTTCCTGTTCCCAAGATTGAAGAGACCCATGAAAGGACGGCGTTTTGCGACAATTGCGGGGATAGAAACCGAATCGCTGAGAGAGCTCAAGGATATACCAAAAAGTGCATATCGCAACGTCTTCAAGGATTGGAAAAAACGCTGGCACAAGTGTATTATATCTGAGGGGACTGCTTCAAAGGAGATGAAATACGAATTGCTGAATAAATAAATATTTTTTGGGAAAAATTTAAATTCAACTTATTTTTTGAATACTCCTCGTTCTACCCTATCGATGTAAATGATCGTATCTAACGAACTATGTGTCTAAAATCTAATTATCTAGCCTACACTAACCTAACGATGTATATTATTATATCTAATGATCTATTAGAGGTATGTGCACGTGTACTATCGTTGTGGAAAGCAACATGTCCTAAACTGGACAATATCGAAAACTGTACAATATAGGAATACCACTCCTCAAATCAAAATTTAAGAGCTGGTTACTGTCAATTACGAAATTGTCATTTGCTTTGTTATGATTGGAGTTACGCCCATATTACACAAAGATTTAAATGGCTACATCTCATATACTATTAGATATATAAATATACGAGATTTGTATGCTATTGGCATAGAAGAAATCAGCGGTAGGGGAAATAGGCGGTGCGTTGAAGCATTGAAATGAAATTTATAAAATTTTAATAATATTAAATTATCGACCGAACTAGATTATATCCGGAAAAGATTTCTGGCTATATTTTTGGTAGGGAGTTGAGTATTATACGCCTTCACGTTAAAAGCGGCGTTGCAGCGCACACCGATGCGGCCAGTATAATACAGGGTAGCGCACGAATCGTGCTACTGTGAATTGTCAACTGTCAATGTGGACCTCTATTTAAAGATGTTGAGGGATTTGTTTTTTTTTACCCAGAACTGCGCCGAAGACGTATCCGTTTCAATAGCATTTAATTCGAGCAAGGTGGATAAACTGCATACATAGTTAGACCGGTTATGGCGGAGCTCCAACCAAAATTCCCAAACAAATGAATATCCAGAAACTCCACTTTCCACTGGCCACCAAAGTCGTCCGACCTGACTGCACTATACTTTTGGGGTTATGTAAAGCAAGAGGTATAGAAAACGAAACCAAGGAATTTGACTGAATTGAGGTAGTCCATTAAAACAATAATTGAGGCGGTCCCTCAAAGAATAATAAGAATAATAAGGTGGCGCATAAGCGTGAATGAGCGTGGAGATCAGTAATGGAAACGAATTAGTTATGTAAAATAAAATTGCATTTTCTATACAATAAAAAAATATAATGGTAATAAATGATTAAAAAAAGTTATTTGTATTTCTTATTGTATTGCAATTAGTGCGCCACACTGTATATAATTTTTTTTTTAATTTCTTTATTTGCAATCTGTTGTTTTAACAATAAGCGAATTTTATAAGGAGTATCAAATAATAGCATGTTGTGTTGTTGTGTCCCAATGTATACAACTATACCCATATGACAATAACATATTTATAAATTTCATTTGAGATCATTACATTACATAATATTACATTACATTTCTTTACATTAAAATATTACAATCTAGTGCCTGTATGGTAAATCTAGAATATGGGATCTTTTTAGTTTACGCGTCTCATTACTATCATTTAGAAGTGATATGGCTGATGGATTGCTATGGTAGCTAAGCCTATTTAGATATCTCTCGCTGAATTTAGAAACTTCTTCTTGTGGAACCGTTGACATATTAAGATCCTTATGAATTGATTTATTTGCCAAATACCAAGAAGCATTTGTAATCAATTGCAAAGTTTTCGATCGGTAGCGCTGAAGTATCTTAATATTGGAATTACTCGATGTTCCCCACAATTGAATTCCATAAGTCCAAATCGGTTTAAGAATTACTTTATAAAGAATCAATTTATTACTTAAATTTAATTGGGATTTAGGTCCAAATAACCAATTCATCCGTTTAGTTTTTATTGTCAAATGTTCCCGTTTTGATTTTATGTGGAATTTCCAGGTGAGTCGCCTGTCCAAGTGCATACCTAAGTATTTAACGCTTGTGCTTTTAGGAATTTCTGCGCCATTTAAAAATACGCATTGTGAATGTTATGTGTGTTGATTTTTCGGTATTCTCCATTTTGTCAACCAATCCTCGATTTTATATAATTCATCTTGGACATCGCGAGAAGTCTGAACTTCAGATGAATTCCATGCAATTAATGCTGTGTCTTCCGCATAAGTTGCAAACGTTACATTTGCCGAAGTAGGCATACCAGAAGTAAAAATAGAATAAAGCGTGGGAAATTCCAGCTCGTATAGGCCTAATGGTGGAATATTCCTGATTTATGTTGACGTAGTAACTCCTACCTTCCAAATATGACTTCAATATTAAGTAAAATGGAGACGGGAGAGGATTTTTTAACTTATGTAATAGGCGTGTGTGCCAAACTCTGTCGAACGCTTGACTGACGTCTAAAAATACGCCTGAACAGTATTTATTATTTTGAAATGCGTCACTGATAATGTTGATTATACGGCGGCATTGCTCAGGTGTACCATGGCCGTTCCTAAATCCAAACTGGTATTCAGGAATGATGTTTTGTCTTTCGAGAACTGGTTTCATTCGCTTCGAAAGTAGTCTCTCGAATATATTTGAGAATGTTGCCAGCAAGCTTATTGGTCTGTGCGATTTTAAATCATTTTCTCCTTTTTTGAGTTTTAGAACCATTATGACTTCTACACATTTCCACTGAGTAGTGAAATGTTGAAGCCGAAGTACATGTAATTGCATATGGAGGTCAAAAATAGTACACCCTTCTTCGGCAAAGACTTAGCAACTTTACGATCAATCCTATCGTACCCAGGAATTTTTCCATTACCAAGTTTTTTTAATTTCCCCTCGTACTTCTGTGGGCGATATATGATTTATTGGAAGATCCATTTGGCATGGAGAATCGATAAATCTTATAATGTCTGTGTCATTAACGGCAGATGGAAAAGGTTGGAAAACATTTTCCAAGTGTTCTGCAAAAGCTTCTGCTTTGCTCTCGCCGGATCTCCACCAAGTCCCATTCCTATCCTTAATGGGAACGTTTCGTTTTAGATATCTGGTCGCTTTAGATATCTAGTAGCGTTAAATAGGTTGTGTCCACCACTATTATAAGGGTTTAAATTCCTTAGATAATATCCCGTGCTTTCATTTCTTTGCTTCTCCAATTTCCGCTTCAGTTTCTTTACAGCCCGATTACATTTGCGCTTATCTCTGACATTTCTGCTATATTGCCATATTTATCGAAGTCTTCTTTTTATGCCTATGAGCAATCGAATTTCAATCGTAATTAACAACAGACGATCTACTATTTTAAAATAATGGCTTTATGTTAGCGAGATTGCTCGCGGCTATACAATCATCATCTCAACCATTCTTTCAATTCTGAGCTACTCGCTAGGGTTGGCTTGTTGTCGTATATAGTAAAGAGAAATAGAGAAGGACGAAAATTGTACTGTTCTTAAGTAATAGAAGGCAAGTGAGACATGCGAATGTGTCCATTCTCCCATTAACCATTGACTTTTTCTACTTTCTGGTTATAAATTCGAGCGTAGGCTAGGAAAATGTTGTGTTATATTTTCACTAATATGAAAGCAGTAAAACTCCTATTCAATGGTGCACAAACTACTCACCATTCCACTAATTCAGATTTTAAAACTCCTCATGAAAAGTTTTACTTCATAAACTGGTAATGGGCTGCGAAAATGTTATATAATTTGTAAGCAGGTGTGACCTTAAGGAAAATTCACAGCTAAGGGCGGCGTTTAATAAGTTTTTCACCGTCTATCTATCCTGTTTTCGTTGAAAAAAAAAACTGTTTTAAAGTTTTAACAGCTTTGTACCTATTTGGCTTTAGCACCATTATGGCGCTGCATTTTGGTTTGTATAATTGAATGTAAAGTGGTCTATTTTACATCGCTTTTTTACTGCAACGAACTGTTTGATAGAAAAGTTTTATGAAAACACTTGACATTTCGCATACATGTATTCGGTTTCATATTTCCACTAATGACATTTGGTGTAAATCACTAAAGCTACTTCTGTAGTTTTTCTATTTATTTGCAAGTGACACTGAACTTTCATCCCCAGAAGGCGATAATAATGGCAAAAACAAGACGCGATACGAGTGATTGATGATGTGGCAGTATGTTGCTTTTGTTTTTCTTTACTGACATTAATTTCTTCCCTTTTTTACTAAAACATTTACAACATAAAAACGAATTTTAGAGCCTTGACATTGACATAGCGATTGACATATCTCGCTATGTGTTTTATTTCTTCCATTTTACATCTTAAAAAGTTTGTGTGGAAATTTATGCATACACAAGAGTGTTTCCTGATTGTCTTAGTTGTTTGCTTTGCTTCAATGCCTTCTTGTGTTTTCTGTTGCTTGCCATTAGTTGCTGTCCTTCTGTTTGTTGTTGTAGCATTGTCGTTAAGTTTAGAAAGCTTCTTACAAAGTGTCATGCTCGATTTCCTCGTGAAGATATATGTATGGGCAATTTGTTTTGTGAAATCTGGATGAAATAAATGAAATGTTTTCTCATAGTGAAAATTCTAGGCAAACTATAAATAATGATGAATTGCGAAGATGCGGGATTAATTTTAGTATTCACATATGTGCGGCATTTTGTGGTGATCGATGACGCATGTCAGTGCATAAGTTTTATAGCATTTGAAATAATTGTGGGAATGTTGTCTGCTAGCACAGAAAGCTGCACACTTGACGTATGATAGATTTTGTTAAAAAAAAAGGTGAGCATTACTTATACGCCATAATACACAATTGGAAAACGAGCACGACCGTATGATACATTGAAAAAATGTGAATTACGTATACGCCATGATATTCAATTGGGAAACGAGCAGCACCGGAATTTTAGTGCACAGAAAATAATGAAAATATTGGCATATAATACAAAATAAAAAAATTAATATTAATTAGGTTTTTGCTATCAATGCAATTGTAGTTTCATTATAAAACATAAACCGTAATAAATCCAATCGATCGAAGAACTTTTTGAATTTTGCATTGGGTGTATTAAAAAGAAATTAGTTTTGCTTAACACTAAAGGCTTTATTCAGCATAGCTAGAATGATTGTATTTTAAAGGTAATTCCATTACGCCTCTTTTGTAGAGATTCTCGTCCCTGTTGTCAAAAACCTGGAATACTCAATTTTGAAGCGTTCTAAGCAATCCTTTCCTTAGGCCGATCCAACTGTTGACAGTACAGTTTAGAATTAAGAGTTAGGCCGTAAGGTGTCAGCTTATAAAGGGTATCCCAACAAGAACGCAAGATTTAAATTTGGCGCCATTCGAAGTGTCATTGTTTGACATTTGAACAATTGTTATTGTTTGTTAGTAGAAGGTATGAGGTTAGTAAAAATGGAACGATTCACGAATGAACAACGCATTCTTATTGTGAAATTGTTTTACCAAAATGGTGAAAGTTTTTGGGCTACAGTTAGCAAATTGCAAACAATTTGGGGCCACAATAATGCTACAAAAGAATCAACTTAATGGATAAATTTGCCAAAACTGGGTCTGGCCCTCGACCAGGTCGATCGACCGAATATGTCACAGCTGTTCGTGATGATGTCGCTCAAACTCCTGTCTCCAAAACTCCGAACTGGTGTCTCCAAATCCACTATGCAGCGGATTTTGACGAAAGATTTGCATCTTCATGCATACAAAGTTCAATTGACTCAGGAACTGAAGCCAGCTGACCATGGACAGCGAAAGGAGTTCGTTAATTGGGTATTGGAGAGACAACATGAAAATGCTGATTTTGCCGATAAAATCATCTTCAGTGACGAGGCACTTGGGGTGAGGAAAATCCTCGAGGGATTAACGAGAAGCAAATGCATCCTCAACGTGTCACTGTGTGGTGTGGATTTTGGGCTGGAGGGATCATTGGACCTTTTTTTATGAAAATAACCAGCTTTTTCGTGCCTAGAATGGAAGAAATGAATGTGGAGGGCATGTGGTTTCAACAAGACGGCGCCATATGTCATACAGCCAGAGAATCAATTCAATTGCTGCATCAGTCATTTAAATCTTTCGTTCTTGTTTTGACATCCCTAGTAGATGATTACCTTCTAATCCAAAAAAAAACACTCGGCAAACCCCTCCTGACCGTCAATCCTGGCTTGGCTACCGTTTTGCACTGTCTCGCCGCCATTCGACAGCGACCGTTTTTACTTGATGTTGTCGTAAGTGATCCAAATTTTATCACCAGTCGATTTTTGTAATAACTCGCATGGGTACCACATACAACGATCTTTTTTTGTATCCATGATGACCGGAATTGACGATTCTATAAACATTTGCGACAATTGGCTTTGATTATCTTCTTTTCAAAATTTCCGGAATAGAACTGTTTCCCATTTTCAGTTCATGAGGTAAAACTATATATGAATTTCCTCTTTGCTAATGTCCATTTCTGATACACGTCCAAGCAGTACTGTGTCATGCAATTACAAAATTGTCTGATTGTCTTTCCAACGCCATCTAGCGTAACCAGGTCGCATTTATACAGTGCGCGATATATGCACATTACTAAGGCCATCTATAAAAAAATGGGTTTCTTTTGACTACGCTTTACAACACAAGAGTTTCTGAGTATAAGTAAACAGCGATGCAATATCGTGATGGTCTCACGGGTGGGTCTTTCTGGAAGACCTCATGTTCAAATGGCAAAGTTGAACTATTTTGAGCAAAGCATCATAAGTAAGATGATTGCATTCCTTGAATGCATAAACCGACTTAGAAAAATGCAGTAATGCAAAATAATAAAAAATCAAAATCAGTAGACATTTGATATACGAAATACTTAAAAAGCGCAATAAAAATTACATAACATAATATTTTTACATATTAGTTCAAAAGGTTTCTATGTAGTTTTTGGGACTACAATGTAGCACGGTGTACCGTTTACTTACCATTGACGGAGAATCCGGTTTAATGTTACCAATCGTTGACCCAATATTTGTCTGCATTCGTCTTCCCATGGTAAAATCGAAAAATAAAATATACATTTTAGAATTTCGTACAAGAAACATATGATCACGGCAGCGATATTAAAATTGTTGTAGAAAATTTTTATGCCAAAAGTTGTTGAAAAGATGTTCTTAGTTTAATAGGCGAAAATTATGATCTATATAGCAAAGTCTTCTATAATCGATGCAGACTGGAAATTGTGGTTTTCCATTTGGAAATGGGTTCCAACGTAGAAAGAAATCTAGTAATTAACTCATCTCTTTGTGGATTGTGGCGCAGAAACTAAATTAGTCTACCACGTGATAGAGGGAAGTCAACTTTAAAGTTTCATGAAAATGCGAGTGTCTTTTGAAGCTACTTTACATCCAGATCATCAACCGATAGGCATGACAGCTAATATAGGCATGAGATTTAGCAGAGAGAAAAACGCACATAATCGATCATTGAGAGAAAGCTAGATATAGTTGAGTTGCGTACCCACGAGGTAGTCACAGCCAACTCGAACAAACCCTCTCAATTACTACGATAAAACTCAACCACCCTGATGTTCCTTATGTAGTGATAGTGACAAAACATTACGCATTCGATGGCAACTGTATAAACCCGTACTTGGAACGAAAAATGGCGTTCAAGGAAACCCAAGTACGATGGGCAATGGCGCATTTCTCAGAAGGAAAGTGAATGCTGCATACATAGCAATGCTGAAAATTGTAAAGCATACTATGTGGGTACCCTATGAGCGGAAAAGTGGACTGTCTTAAGCGGGAAACCCTGTTGTTTATATAGTGCGAGAGAGAGGGTATAGGAAGAAGCTGGAAAAGGAAAGCTCCAAAATTATATACAAAAGCAAAGCGGATGAATTACAGGCTCTGCTCCATTGAGGACAATGATGGAAGTCTGCTTACAGATAGGCAGAGCACTCTGCATGGTCAGTCATTTAACTACCTTTTGCTAAATTCTCTCGAATGGTAAATCTACAACTGACCGGATATTCATAGTACGGCAGATCCTGGAGATGGCCTAAAAAAATTCATCTACACACACCTCCTAAATAATGGCTATCGACAATCCATGAAATAGTTTGATATTTTTGTCATTGAAGGATGACACCAATGACGTCTTCAGTAAAGATGAGCAAACGTATTTTTAGTCATTTCACATCAAATGAAGATTTATATAAGGTGACCGATTATTGAGCGACCTCTTCAACATACTTTCAGGCGTGATTTTGGGGAAAGCTGCAGTAAACACGATTGGTTCCATCTTTAATAAAAGCTATCGACTGATAATATATATTGCTTATATTATATAGTTTATGTATAATATACTATATTATATATAGTTTATATACGATATAGTTTGTACAGGGTGGACCATATGAGTGTTGGCGATTTAATTCTTCAATTTCTCGGTAACGCGTGGCGCGGGGTGGCGGGGGGATATGTTGTTCGCTGCGCCGCTTCCTGGAAATTTAGTCGCCATGGAGCCGTA
>JAHXMU010000304.1:574351-593434 GCA_019455685.1 Philornis downsi | reverse complement strand
TATATATATATATATATATATATATATATATATATATATATATATATTTGTTTTTTTTTTTTTGATTAACGTTTATTTGCAAACACTGGGAACTTGGCTACAATGTGTTATTTCTTTTTCGATAACTGTCAGCTGGATAACATTTTTATAGCTCTTCAATAGTATTTTTATTTCGCTAGATTATAATCAAATGTACATGTATGTATGTGGTTTGTTGAGGAATTTGTTAAAAATTATTGTCAAAGTAGAAATTCGTGTGCTAAATTTGAACATCGTATTGATATATTGTAATTTTCAGTGTGACTTATATACAAGGTGTGTTCAAAAAATAAGAGGATATGATGCATGAAGCGTGTGGCAGCGAAGTTCGTTCCAAAATTGCTAAATTTTGACCAAAAACAACGTCGCATGAGCATTGCTCAGAAATTGTTGAATGACGTCAATGATGATCCAGATTTGCTTAAAAGGGTCACAACTGGTGACCGATCATGGGTATGTTGTTATGACATCGGAACCAAAGCCAAATCGTCCCAATGAAAGAGTTCAGTTCGATCAAATGTCAGGGTTTTGCTCACTGTTTTCTTCGATTACCATGGCGTAGTGCATCTGGAGTTCTTACCACAAGGCCGTACGGTAAGCAAGGAGTATTACCTTGAAGTTCTGCGGCATTTGCGTAATGCAAGACGAAAAAAACGCCCGGAATTGTTTACAAATTTGCATCTTTTGCATCATAATAATGCTTACTCATCTTTGCTTGTGAGAGATTATTTGGCCAAAAGCAACCCTGCGACTTTTGCCTGTTCCCAAGATAGAAGAGACCTCTGAAACGATGGCGTTTTGCGACGATTGAGGAGATAAAAACCGAATCGCCGAACACGCAAAACGCTTGTCTTATTTATACCTCTTACAAACATGCTATATGAATAAAGCCGTCAACATATCTTCGAGGCGAGTGTACCAACATAAAAAGAAAATAGTAATCGAAAGTCGAAATTTGAAATCCTCCTTATTTTTTGAGCACACCTCGTATGTGTCTACTAAGATTACGTACAATGTATTCAGAAATATATTTGTGGTTTACGTCTATAACAAATTCAATCATGTTATAATATATTTACTTCTGTGTCTATCTAAGAGATGATATGCATTTACTTCTAATGTTATTATATAATAGTATAACTGATTTTAATCCAATTTCCTTTATTATTTACATTTTACAATTTACACAGAATGATTTCCTAACCAGCAGTTGACACATATTATGACAGACATGTTAATTTCCCAAATTTATCTGTAATTATTATTACATTAACCATCATAGTTATCTAAATACCACAAACCGTTTGTTTACTGTACACCAACTATCTTTTGTAATAACAAAAGTTATCGTTGTGCATTCAATCCAGCACTAAAGTTTATTTAATATTCAAAGTCATATTAACAATTTGCATAAATCACATAAACCTCAATTATGAGCGTCAGGCAAACATAAATGTCATCTCAACCAGAAGAATATACGAAATCACAATTATTTTCAGCACTCAAGAGATGCTGGATACAGTGTGGAACACACATTTTACCCAGGTGTTAGGGGAATGGGTAACATTATGTGAGGATGTTAAACCAGCCACAATTATGTGGGCAAAATGGTGAACATATCGTATACTTACATAGATGGAAGTTCAGGGCATTCAAGGCGCCAGAATGTGCGATGTAATGCTACCTGAGTGCAATTTACGAATTATTCTCATTTTGTGTTGCAAATATTTGAATATAACCGCGATTTTCAGATAAATACGGACCCCTAGATTGCAATACATACATGCTGATTTTTACCACGGCGCACAGTGAGATTCTAAGTGCAAAAAGTCTATTTTTCGACTGTAAAATATTAAGAATGTAATGATGCAATTTTGTACGGAATTGTTTAGTTAAGAGAAATTCATCATTGCTTTTCTGAAAAAAATCATTTTTTATCGCAAAATAATTACTTAAAAATGCTTGGGAGAAGTAAAGCGCAAAACGACTAAGATTTTAATGCAACTTAAGGGCCTGTATATGCATATTTGTTGTTCGTTTAACTATTTTATGTCATGATGTTCTAAAAATATGGTATTTTGTGATTCTTTTAGAAAAAAAGACAATTGGATAGCATAAATAGTTTCGAAACTATTTAAATTTAAAAAAAGCCCTAGAAATTTCAGTGTTCGGTGGGCGTGGCCGATTTAGATGGAACTTTCCAAAAATTTTGTTTCCGTAGTACAGATGATCCATGCCAAGTTACAAGAATTTCTACCTAACAGAAAAAAATGTATACGAAAATTTCATTTTTAGTTGTATGGGCGGTGGCCGATGGGCGTGGTCGATTTGGATGAAACTTTATATTTTTGCTACTCTACGTCATAAAACGCTCTATGCCGAATTTCAAGACTCTACGACAACTCCTTATATTTATTGCACAAAAATGTATGAAGCAATCCCACTGTGCGGCGCAATGGAACTCGTGAAATTTGACTGTCTTGTAAGCACTATTTCGATTGCCGGGGAGCTAAGCATTGCATAAAAAACATTTGGAATCACTTGAATAAGGTTGGATACAAGATGTAGCTCATGGACTGAATTTTCATCTGCGAATCGCTGTTGAATCGCAACAAACGACCCATTTCTGAAGTGAATGATGGCTGGTGATGAAGAGTGGATCACTTATGACTAGCGAGAACAGTCGTTGTCGAACAAACAGTGGCCAAACCATCGCAGATGGATAGAAAGGTTTTGCAATTTGTTTAGACTGATATTGGTATTGCTGGGGTGTTATCTGTTATTATCTATTAGGATGTTACCTTTATTGGGGTATTACCTATTAAGGACTGCTCCCCTGCGACTCTTAATTTGGTAATTTTGGACCGTCTGAAGGAAGTGATCGCTTAAAAGTAGAAAACTTTGACGGGTAGGAGAGAAATTGTGTTCCATAAAGATAACGCCAGGCCATACATCGATAGTGACTCGCCAGAAGCTCCGGCAGTTTTGTTGGGATGATTCTATGCATCCAATTTATTGTTCGGATCTGGTACTAAGTGAATTCCATCTGTTACCAATTATTGCAAATGGTTTTGTTGGTAAAAGAAAAAGATCACTTAGAGAGAAGTTTCTGAAAATTGATCGCCCCAGTTTTTTTTTTTTTTGCCAATAGGGTCGAAGATTTCTATAAGAGAGTCATAATGGAATTACCCTCAAAATGGCAACAAGTTGTCGAACAAAATGGTCCATATTGATTTGAATCAAATCATTTTAATTATGTTGAATAAAGCTTTTAATGTCAGTAAAAAATAATGAATTTTGCTTATTACACCTTATTTTTCTGTTCTAAATGTATGCTCACCTTGGTAATTTCTACCCGGTATGGCTCAAAAACTCGATTTAATGTATTTAAAACTTTACATCTCTGCTCCAATACGAACAACGAATTTCGGTAAAGGGATATTTGGTGAGAGCTTGAATTTGTGAGAGTTTAATTTTCTGTACTGATTAACTTAATTAGTATTTATAAATATTCATCATTAATGAATAAACGTATTTAGAATCGTGGAAAGTATTTCCAATTTAGCGTCAACTTTATTCATTCATCCAAAAGCACAAGGTTGCCTTATTTATAGTAAAATTACATATTCTAGAAAATGTTAAAAGATTTGAAAGAACAAATATTTACATAATGGGTGCGATAAAGACAAACATATTTACAGAATAGTGTTGCTTAATATAATCTTACTTCTAGAAGGTTTTAGAATGTTCTTATTTACATAACAGGTGGGAAAGAGGTTATATACATGATAATTGAATATTCTGGAAGTGGTCTTAACGATCTTTCTGGAACGTAAACTTAGAAAAATTACGCTTATATGCGTATACTACAGCTCGGCCGTCCTGACCATGAGATCCCTTAATTCCATAACGTATTCGTTTTTTTGCGTCCTTTAAACCACGGTCTAATATTCGCTACTGCCCAAACACCTTTATACGGTGCACGCCTCTTCTAAGATGTTATTCCTCAAAACTTTAGATATTATATATGGGAATTAGCTTGGGAATAATTTTCAGCGAGCCTTATGCTCATTTCTTCATAATCTTAAGTGGGTCGTATACTCGTTACTTTGTAATCTTCAGTGAGCCATATGCTCGCCGTTTCATAATCTTAAGTGAACCCTATGCTCGTTACTTATGCACGCTCTTAAGTGAGCCGTATGCTTGTTTTCTTAAAAATCGTTTACTCTCCGAAGTAAAGCATTTTCTCTCTGCATAAGGTCTAACTCTCTCTCTTCAACAATGCACATATGTATGTTCTCTGTGTGATCGCGCCCTTTCACACTAATATCAGTATGCAATATCAGCACTTTCAATATCTTTAATGTCATCGTCACTCTCATCTAATTTTGGGCATTCTCCTCTTGCTTCGCCTGGTACTTCGTTGAAGCGATCGATGAGTGCTCTTTTCGTTCCACTTGGTGATTTTCGAATTTGTTGTAGCAAGCGACACAGCTTTTTTTTTTTTGTAACGGTTGTCTTATACTCCGCGCTCCTTGTTTCCAATGCCTTTAGTGGTGGACTTTTCTTTACAGTCATTTACACACTTGTAACAAAAATTCACTTTTGTTCCACTTCAGAGACTTTAAAATCGTGGAACGTATTTCCACGTTAACGTGAACCTTATCCATTCATTCAAAAGCACAAGGTTGTTCTATTTATAGTAAAATTACATGTTCTAGAAAATGCTGGAAGATTTCAGAGACCAAATATTTATATAATGGGAGCGATAAAGACAAACATAATTACAGAATAGTGTTGCTTAACATAAACTTGCTTTTGAATATTGTTATTTACATAACATACGAGTACATGATATTGAATATTCCAGGAGTGGTCTTAATGATCTTTCTAGAATATACACTTAAAGAAATTACACTTATATGTATATACTATACGTAATACGTATTTAATATTATTGTCAGTGTTCTCTTTAGAGCCTATATGGAACCGGTATATAAACATTATAATATTACGAAACTTTTTTTAATAAGAAAAACTGGTGTATAATAATACAATTATGGCGGACGAGTGAACAGTTGAGGAAAAATTTAATAATCTAACCTCTATTTACAATTCAGTTTCATGACCCGGGGCAAATATTTATTGAAGCTTTTCTCAATAACTGAAATTTAAATATTTGGTTGTTATACAGGGTGTCCGTCGGGAATGCATACTACTTTGTTTTGCCGCCATTTTGGTAAACATTAGTCCTCACAGTTCATATTTGGCAGTCGTGAAGTAGAGACGTGGCAAATTCATTATTGAAAAATATTCGATAAACCAACGTATTTTAATCGTGAAAGCATTTTATCAAAATCAATCATCGATTACTGTGACGATGAGAAAGTTACGTGAAATTTTTGGGAGAAACAGCGTGCCAACAAGACGCACTGTTTCTCGTGTAGTGAATGATTTCGAAGAAAGAGGGCCTGTAGCTGATAGGGCCAAGCATGGACCACAAAGTCCTGCAAGATCGGCTGAAAACATTACTGCTGCTCAAGAAAGTGTTCAAAACAATACGTCAACCTCAATTTGACGCCGTGCTCACGAGTTTGGTCTTCAAAGAACAACTTTGGCCACAATTTTGCACAAGGATTTGCATTTGTTTACATTTAAGATTCAGTTGACACAAGAGCTTTTTCCACAAGACCATTTACGCCGCTGTATATATGTCAGTAGGATGTTACAGCTCGCCCATGACAACCCCGATATTCACGAAAAAATCATAATGAGTGAAGAGGCACATTTTCATTTGAATGGATATGTGAATAAACAGAATAGTCGGTTCCAGGCAAAGGAGACCCCTCAAATTATTCATCAGCCACCTTTGCATCCATTAAAAGTGACAGTCTGGTGTGCAATTTGGTCAGGAGGAATCATTGGACCTTACTTCTTTGAAACTGAAAACGCGTAACGGTAACTGTCAATGGGGGGCAATATCGTGATACGATTGAAAACTTTTTTAACGCCACAACTGAATGCTTTGGGCTTGATTAACAAGTGGTATCAACGAGACGGTGCTACATCGCATACATCCAGGATTACAATGGAATTACTGCGAGACCTCCTTCCACAACAAGTTATTTCAAGAAATGGTGATGTTGATTGGCCTCCACGGTCGCCTGATTTGACTGCTCCGGACTTCTTTTTGTGGGGATATCTGAAAATCAAGGTTTATGCGAACTAACCAGAAACGCTAGAGCAACTCAAACAAAATATTCGTGATGAAATTAATGAAATACTGCATGAAATGTTTGGGAATGTAATGAAAAATGTGCTCAAAAGGGCTCGCATTTGTGAGGCTAACTGATATTGTATTCCATACATAATTGCCGACATTAAATAAAAAATTTATCAATATAAGATTCATTCTCTTTCATTTAATCAAAAATTGCAAACAAACAAAGTGGTATACCTTCCCGACGGACACCCTGTATATCGTATGCAGTAAAGAACTATTTTCCTAATCTCATACCTTCATCATCTAACATCATGATAAAAGGATTTGTCGAACTATCTGCTGCTATGAAATTTAATGCATATACTTGCAGTAAGTCGAACTGAGAATATAACAACGTTGTCTTGAAAACTTTCGTATTGTTAAACATTTAAGTTTGTAAGACGTTTATTTTATTGTTGCTGATAGCAGTGCACAAAAACATGAAAGACATTGTATGCAACTGTGTGTGAACAAACAAATACTCGCACATAATGTTTTAATAGTGGAAAACAAGTTATCTGTAATGATATATTATATTGCATTGAAACTGTATGGGAATTGAGTTTGAGAGTGATATGATAGTGTTGGGCGTAGATGCACTTACGACTGAATTCAGACGTAAAAACTGTAGCTCTACTATGTAAGGGAGACAACATTGTACAAATGATGTATTATGTTTAATTTGCAAGCAGTTTACGGTTGCCAAAATGATTGAAAACAACTTAGATTTTAATTATGTTCTATACACTAACAACTTTTTTCCTTTTAGACGCCGGTGATCGCTGAAGCTTATAATTATTTCAATTTTCATTTAGCCGTACAAATTTCAAAAACAAAGTTGTATGAAAATTTGTCAATTGCTTAAAAAATGCATGAGAATGAAATATTTAACAGTTTTAATATGCACAATTGTAAACAATTTAAGAAAATAAAATGAAATGAAAATGAAAAATTTAAAGACATAAAATAAAGTTAAAGAAAAAACCTTCGATAGCATAAATAAACTGGCAATAAATTTGCAACTAATTCACTTAGTAAAAGATTAATATTTACACCTCAACCTGAAAGAATGAGGATACAAAATTGGTTTGATATGTTTAGTATGCGAGGTGTGTTCAAAAAAAGGTGAATTTTAATTTTTTTCAAAAAATATGTATTTATTCATCAATTTCTATTTCATCTCCTTCAAAGTAGTCCCCCTTTGATATAATACACTTGTGCCGGCGTTTTTTCCAATCCCCGAAGCAGTTCTGATATTCACTTTTTAGTATGTCCTTCAGCCTTCTCAGCAATTTGGTTTTAATCTCCTTAATCGTCGCAAAATGCCGTCCTTTCGTGGGTCTCTTCAATTTTGGGAACAGGAAAAAGTCGCAGGGGTGACAAATCTGGTGAATACGGTGGCTGAGGCATGATAACGGTATTGTTTTTGGCCAAATAATCTCTCACAAGCAAAGATAAGTGAGCAGGTGCATTATCATGATACAAAAGCCATAAATGTTTTTTCCACAATTCCGGTTGTTTTTTTCGTATTGCTTCACGCAAACGGCGCATAACTTCAAGGTAATATTCCTTATTTACCGAACGACCTTGTGATAAGAACTCCTGATGCACTACTCCATGGTAATCGAAGAAAACAGTGAGCAAAATCTTGACTTTTGATCGAACTTGTTGTGCATTTTTTTGGTTTTAACTCTCCTGGACACTTCCATTGGGACGATTCCCATATACCCATGATTCGTCACCAGTTAAGACCCCTTTAAGCAAATCTGGATCATCGTTGACGTCATTTAGCAATTCCACAGCGATTCTCATGCGACGTTGTTGCGCCGACATTCACAGCTTCTTGATATTCTGCAAAAAGCTTCTACAACTTTTAAACATTTCTTTTTTTTTTGGCTTAGAGTGCTCTCAGTGTGCCACTGTTAACATTTCTAGTGTTTTTGAGCACTTAATTCCATTTTTTACACAAAATTTGATGCAACTTTTTTAACCCATTCTTTTCGACGGCAGAAGATCGCCGAACACGCAAAACACTTGTCTTATTTAAGCTTCTCACAAACAAACTAAACATGATATGTGGATAAAATCGTCAACATACTTCGAGATGAGTGTACCAACGTAAAAAAGATAATAATCGAAAGTCGAATGGACGTAGCACGCGAAATTTGAAAATGCACCTTATTTTTTGAACACACCTCGTACATTTGAAACGGCCAAAATGTAACAAGCTTATGTACGCCTTTAAAGTAGCAAATCGATTTCATGACTTTTTAAGTTGATTGAGCGATATCTGTCCGGTTGTCTGGCTGGCTTAATGGTGTACACAATAACTGGCGCAAACCTTTATGGAACTATTTGAAATATTTTGCAGGGTAGTGTGCAAAATTAACCGATTTTATGAAATTCAAATTCCTCTTCATAACACCTCCCCCGTAACCTGCAGCAAACAAACTTTTGTCCGCTGCATTGTTTGATAATTCCTGGTAAAATTTAAAAGAAATAAAATCTAGCCATAAATATCACTTCATTTCGTACCTTCCATACAAATGACCGATTTAACTCACATACTTTTGGCTTCATATCTTCCAGGCGGTCTTACTAAAAGTGTTCAAATTTAGCAGGAGCATTTGTATGTAGGACCTCAAACAGAAAACGCAGCACATTGGCGCTCCCATTCTGGTATCTGCCATACAAATAGACCGATTTTTTTTTAATTCAGTCATTCTCTGTAATTTCTAATTAGCCAGCTGCTGTATTCTAGAATTTTATCCATAGCGTTATTTTACAATTCTCTACAATATCGAAAAGAAGTCGATCAAGTATTCACATTCTTTTTGACACCCCCCATACATATGCCCGATATAACCCATACACAGGGTGGGCCATAAGGGTGTTGGCGGTTTAAATATTCAATTTCTCGGCAACGCGCGGCGCGGGGGGATATGTTGTTCGCTGTGCCGCTTCCTAGAAATTTAATCGCCATGGAGCCGTACACGGGAGTGCAGCGTGCATTTTGTGTCCGAGCGTATTACGAAAACAATAAATCAGTGATTACTGCACGACGTTTGTATCGGCATGAACACGGTTTACACGATTTAAGTGAAGTTCCAAGCGCCTATGTGATACGAAAATGGATCAGAATGTTCGAAACAACCGGCTCAACAGTACCAATTACGGTTCGTGGTCGCTCAGCTTCTGCAAGATCAGCCGACATTGTGGAGTGTGTTCGTGTTTCAGTTCACGACGGTTAGAGCGAACAATTATTGCAACATGCTAGCAGACTTTTTGGTGCCAGCTTTGCAAGAACTTCAAGGCAATACCTCGAGGATGTGGTTTCAACAGGATGGGGCCACATGTCATACGGCTAGGGTATCCATAGAGCTGCTGAAAAATGTTTTTCCTGGAAAACTCATTTCGAAAAGGGGGGATATTGAATGGCCCCCACGTAGCCCCGATCTCTCTCCATGCGATTATTTTCTATGGGGCTACCTCAAATCGGTAGTCTACGAGAATAATCCGACCAATTTAGAGCAGTTGAAGAGGAACATTATTCAGGAAAGTAACAAAATACCGAGAACAATTTTTCAACGAGTTTTCCAAAATTTGCGACTTCGATTCCAAGAGTGTCAAGCAGCCGAGGGAAGCCATTTGGACAACATTATTTTTAAGTCTTAAAAATTCCCATGCTTCTACTTTTTAAAAATACAAATATATTTTTTTTATGTTTCGTAGTTTTTTTTTTAATTGAATATTTAAACCGCCAACACACTTATGGCCCACCCTGTATAAGATTATCCATTTTTCGGTTTCAAAAGTAGAGTTAAATAAAGCACATTTAAAGCTGTGATTTCCATGAAACTTTTATTTCATTTTAATGCTTGAACCTTGCCATTATGTACGAAATACAACGTCATTTAAATGACATCCATTGCAGTGGATACTTTTGAGGTTCCTCAAGCGTCACTTTTGAAAAAATACGGCCATAATGCACACCTCCAGACCATAATGCGCACCAAGCCGTCACTTTTTCCCGATGTAATGCCTTTTTTTCAATCACTTCTGGGTTCTCCGAGCCCCATATGCGGCAATTTTGCTTGTTGACATAAACACCGAGTGAGAAATGAGTTGCATCGCTAAAGAAAATGTTGTTCAATTGCAAGCCCATGTTTGAGTCACCAATTTTGTAGTATGTTTTAACTATTTTTACGCTATTTTTCGTATTCGTAAATGGCAGAACTTTTATTAAATAAACAATACTTCAAATGACAGATATTTAACAGCTGACAGTCTCGCCAGACCGCTGATTTTGAAACTAAAATAAATAGATAACCCTATAGTTTTACCTCTATATCTTCCATTCGGTTGTACCAAACCCAACTAAATTTGCCATATATTGGCATTTGCCAAAAATGGCCGATTATACCATCCCCACTCCGGTACCTCCAGTACAAACTGACTGATTTGCCGGAGTCAGATTTTCTACTGTAATCCTTAATTCGTAGCCTCAAGTTATTTAAATTCTAGTTAATTATGTCACATATTATAACAGTGAATAAAATGTGAGGAAATGGACGAAATTAGCATGTTCTCTCCGGTATCTCCCACACAAATTACTTAGTTTAATTTATGTATTTCTAGATTAGTTGTTGAGCTCACATCAGACATTTAGTATTGCGTATAAAAATGGCTTACACTGCCGCGCCCTTTAGGGTATCGCACTTCAAAAGTGACCGATTTTGCAAAAATACGTTTTCTGCATTTCCCGAACGGAGGACTTCAGAAAATTACAATTTTTCTTTTCTTATTTGCCTTTAATTCAAAGTATTTTTTTTAAATATACGTTGAGTGAAGGTATAAGGAAGTCGTTTCAGCTGACCGAAATTTCCGTACTGATTTAATTAGATATCAATATTTGAGTCAATATTTGGGGATCTTGAGCCCCAACAGCTTCAACAATGCTGGACACATTTCTTGAAACTTTAATGAATAACCACAATTCTTCTAAGACGATGGATTTCAGAAATATATTATGTAGAACAACGCATATCGAAATGCTGATATTTTTAGCCCACTATTATAGGATGGGTTTCCAATTTCCAATGTATGTGCTATAAAGAATATTCGAATAGGGACGAGTATATGTTGACATTTCATGGCGGTTATGTTGTTTAATCTTTTGTTAATTTTTCTGTTTCATATAAGACAAATCATCATGGCCAGTTACAGCGTCGAGTAAAGTGTTCAAACGATTGAACAACATCGCTGGGTTGGCGGGCTCATGGAGTTTTAGTCGCTATGAATCGATGGGAAGCGTCGCGCATTTTGCTTGCGCGCATTGTACGAGAACTCTCGTTCACATATTGCTACTAGGCGACTATATTGTGCTGAATATGGACTACGGCGAATTAGTGAAGCTCCGAGTGCTAATTTAATTAAAATATGGGTAAAGCGTTTTGAAGAGAGGAAATCCACAAATGTCGACTCGCAAGAAATCGTCTGTCTTACAATTATTGCGACGAAGTTTGCAAAGAAACATTGGATCTTAAACTGCATCCATATAAGCTGCAATTAACACAAGAATTGAAAAAGTCTGACTTCATAGCAAGGCTCGCATATGCTAATGAAATGCTTAATCGATTTTCCAATTTTGACAATATCCTTTTCTCTGACGAGTCTCATTTCTTTATGAATGGGTTCGTACACCATCAATTGCATCGTCCATTGCATAGTCCTAAAGTGACAGTATGGGCAGCAATCTCTGGCAGAGGAATAATTGGTCCTTTTTTCTTCGAAAATGCGCGGGGCCAAAACGTCACGGTTAATACGGAACGCTATGTTGAGATGTTGGACGGATTTTTGGCTCCAGAAATTGAAAGTTCAAGAATAGTGAATTCCAGAATTTGTTTCCAACAAGATGGAGCTACCTGTCACTCATCAAATGACTCCATGGCGGTGGTGAAGCAGATGTTCTCTGGCAGACTGATTTCGAAAAGAGGTGATATCCCATGACCCCCACGTAGTCCAGACTTGACGCCTCTTGATTTTTTTTTTTTTTTTTTTGTGGGGATACCTCAAACACAAAGTCTACAGTAATAATCCAAGAAACATCGTTCAGCTCAAGGAGAATATTCGTTGTGATATGGCAGCCATTACATCAGTATTACTGAAGAAAGTTTTCAATAATTTTCGTTTGCGGTTAGAGGAGTGCCGTCGTAGAGAGGGTCACCATTTAGATGATGTTATTTTTAAAAAATAAACTCCATTTATTACTCTAAAATGCCTTAGATTTATTTTAACCATACCTTTTGTATTTATTTTTTAATCTATTTTTTAAATATGCACGTTCTATTGTGCCACCCTGTATTAGGTTGCGTCAAGTTTTAAGAAATTTCATAAAGGTTTTTGGCCATTATCGTGTCTACCAGTCAGCCAGCTAGCAAGACAGATGGAATAGAAACGCATTTGATCAAAAATACTTGATGCTTCCACCTGGTTGTTAAATTTTTGCCATATCAAATATATTTTCATATATCATATATACGTTCACTATTATATTTAAAATGTTTAAATTGTAGCTTTTATTTACGCTTGAAACCTATCTGGAAAAATTCATAAATTTTCCAAATATATAGCTACGACTGATATTGTTAAACAATTTTATCATTATAGTTGTATGGAAATATGCTTCGTATGAGGAAATTAAATACTATTATTATGCCACTCAACATAAAATCAAAATTTATTTGTTATTAAAATTGTCAACACTTCTGATACTACCAAAAATCGTATTGCTATCTTTTATGATTATGTCATTTCACACACACACACACATATGTATATATATATATGTATATATATATACATTTAGTTTGCCTATTAATTATTCTGAGTGCCTTGTCATGTGTACTTGTCCGCCGCAACATAATAATTAAGTTATTAGTTATTAAATAATAATTTATATAAATCAAACACTCTCACGTGTAGCCATCTGATGTTCACCAAAACTTGTCTAAATAATTGTTAGTGTTTGTTCTCGGAACACAGGTGTTTCTTTATTTATTAAAATTATGAAATGAAGCTTTAATTAATAACGCTTAAAAATAGATGAAGAACTACGTAATGGCATCACATACATACATACATATATATATACATCAGCGTATGTCCTACAAGCTCTTGCAAAATACGAGAAAGTTTACGCTTGACATGTTTTGTTAGATGACTGGATCGGTGATATGATACATGAATTTTTGTGTTCTTAGCGCTTGTCATACTTATTGTTTAGTAGTCCTAGAGAAATAAAAAACGACTTTATGAAAAGTGAAAGGCATATAAATGAAGCAAAGTTGTCACACCTAAACCGAAAAATGACAGCAAATATAGCTCGTTTTTGCTTCCGTTAAAATGACAATGAACTAAGGCGCATAATAACTTAATGTTTAAGCAGTGGTCCAAAATATGTGAACTTTACGATCGAAACCCTAACGAATTGGATCAAGTCCCTATTTAAAAAATGGAGTGAAAAACAGAAAAACATTTTTGGAACTAAGGAAATGAAACAAAGAAAAATTGTGAAATAAAAAAAACGCTTAATGAAGGATGTTTATGCTCAGAACCCATGTTTGCAAATTCTAGGATATAAATCCTAACTTTATCGTCTCCACTGCAATTGAGACGTTTACATGTAAAGTTCTCAATTGTAATGAGATTGAGTGCTTTACAGTAAACTTTAAGTCGACTGAGCTATTAGAGAATTTATTTGATTTGCTCAAGTCAGTTCTGATACTCCCCCATACGTGTAAGGCAAGTTTGGCTGCCCATATAAGCCTGTATTTGATTCAAGGTACAATCTCTAATAAACTTTGGAAACGAAAGCTAATCCCCGCTATTTTATATTTTTATAAATCTCTTGAGGTAAATATATGTCAGAAGTGAACCCGTTCCTGCCGAACCAGACAAAGTATTTAACGCCTTCGAAAGAAATGGATCAAAGAAGTTGCATTAAATTGTGTATAAAAAATGGAATTAAATGCTCAAAATCACTTGAAATGTTGACTGTGGCCTACGGTGAGAATACTCTGAGTCAAAAAAATGTTTACAAGTGGTAGAAGCTTTTCACAGAAGGTCAAGAAGATGTGAATGACGACGCTTGCTCTGGACGCCCCAGCACATCACCAACTGATGAAAATGTTGGAAAAGTGAAAAAATTGTTATGGAGAATCGTCGAATCACAATTAGAGAAGTTGCTGAGCATGTCGGCATATCGGTTAGCTTAAGCCATGCAATTTTTTGGAAATTTTGGGCATGAAGCGTGTGGCAGTGAAGTTCGTTCCAAAATTGCTGAATTTTGACCAAAAACAACGCCGCATCAGCATCGCTCACGAATTGCTGAATAACGTCAATGATGTTCCAGATTTGTTTAAAAGGGTCATAACTGGTGACGAATCATGGGTTTATGGTTATGACATCGAAACCAAAGGCCAACCGCCCCAGGCAAGCCAAGACCAAAAAAAAAACACGCCAAGTTCGATCAAATGTCAAGGTTTTGTTCAATGTTTCCTTTGATTACCATGGACCATGTCGCAGTGCATCAGTGCACCTTACCACAAGGTCGTACGGTAAATAGGGAGTATTACCTTGAAGTTATGCGCCATTTGCGTGAAGCATTACGAAAAAAATGCCAGAATTGTGGAACAAAATTCATGGCTTTTGCATCATCATAATGCACCTGCTCACTCATCTTTGCTTGTGAGAGATTATTTGGCCAAAAACAACACCGTTCTCATGCTTCAGTACCGTATTCACCAAATTTGGCCCTCTGCGACTTTTTCCTTTTCCCAAGACTGAAGAGACGCATGAAAGGACGTCATTTTGCGACGATTGAGGAGATAAAAACCGAATCGCTGAGAGAGCTCAAGGACATACCAAAAAGTGCATATCAGAACAGCTTCGATGATTGGAATAAACGCTGGCACAAGTGCATTATATCTTAGGGGACTACTTTGAAGGAGATGAAATAGAAATTGCTGAATAAATAAATATTTTTTGTGAAAAATGAAAATTCACCTTATTTTTTGAACACACCTTGTATGTTTTTAATTTTTGAATTACAAATCAGGTATTACAAAGTCAATTGCAAAAACGGTCACTATTGCAAAGGATACTGAACCACCTGTTTATTCAGAGAGGTATTTTGAAACCAAGACCTATAATATGGAAAGGCCTCTATAAAATCCGCGAAGAAATGGAGAAGTAGTGATTACAACGGATACTGACCCACTTTTTTTTCTCAGACAGTGTTGTTTACCAACAGGAACAGTTTTTGGCAACCTTTGATAAAATTAAACTGGAAATGAGAAAATGAAAAATTCGCGGTGGCAGTGGTGAGAATGTATACGACGATGATACGAAATCTCCAAAAAAAAAAACTATTCGTTATATAGATTAGATGTTTCTATAGCGATTGTTGGGAGTTTAGAAGTTCGACCTTATTATATTAGTTTTTTTGATGAGAAATTCACGTAAAAGTAATCAAGATTCTTTTATGTTTACTATCATAGGAAGAGGGTTATATCCATGGTGTCATTATCAGAGAAATACTCATCTCAGAGCAACTAAAGTATACATTTTCCAACTCATTGTAAAAATCCATATCGATGTAAGCACCTTTATCCGTCCGCTTGTCTGTTGAAGATAACACAAATTTCACACCGCTATGCTAGGAGGCTAAATTTTGACATAAAAATGTCTCATTTTATGGGCAGGTTGAATCCGAAATCGGACAGAATCGGATAAGTAAGAAAAAATTTGCCAATACAAGTGGGCCAAACTCTAGAAATAATGGATAGTTTTCAGATAATCCTCAATAAATTTGCAATTTATTCCCTAGTTAAAGCGATACATATACTGATAAATACACTGGTCACAAATTTGTACCTAAATCACTTTCTTGAAGTAAACTTATGGTATGACGTAAATATTGAGTCAACTTCAAATTCCCCAGTAGCTCAAAAATTGTTTACAACTTTGAAGAACTGTAATGGTTCCAAATCCGACGATATCAATCAGCACGCGCTGGTGTTAATCTATGAGAGATTGGTTCCAGGGATTTTAATTTTAAGCAATGTTCAAAGCTATGCTGGATACATAAAAACGAAACGTTTATTTCTAACGTCATGTTTGGCCTGCTTGCCGTAGATGAAAGTTTTGGTTCCTAGAATGTGCACGTGTGCGTGAGGTATAGAAAAAAGAATTGTCTTTTTTCAATAGACGGCTTTAGCAATTCGTATTTCGCGTTAATAAGTGCGGGTTATACTAGATGGCTTTAGAAAGATAAGATTTTGCACTAAAAAAAAACTACTCAGGTAGTTTTGTCTTTTCTTCAGGATTATTTGAGTGCGCTTCAAAGGTTGTTAAAAGCAAAAATTCAAGCCAGGCGATTACGGACCTGACACTCAATCATACGAAATATTGCTTTCGTTGATTCCGCTTCGAAAATTTTGAAGTCAAACATGCACAACGCTCTGGAAGTTCAATTAAGGAGAATGTGAATAAAATAAAGGGAATCGTCAAGTCTGACTGCCATGCAGCCACTATTTCGATTGTCCAGTTGCTAAACATTGCCCGAAAAACCGTTTAAAACAACTCGAATAAGACTGGATATAAAAGAATCTCGATATACAGGGACCACACGAGTCATTGCCAGAATAATCATGGACCGAATTTCTATCGATAATAAAATCGACATATTTCTATAGGGGACGATAAAGGCGTCAGTTAAGACAGCGCCAAGTGAAAAAGGATTGTGGTCAAATCGCGGTGAACTGGCTGTACTGGCTGCTTCCATACTCTTAATTCGTACATGTACTATAAATAATTGGACCGTCTGAAACTTTGACCAATTGAGGTGAAACTGTGTTCCATTGGGACAACGCCTGGCCACGCATATCGGTAGTGACTCGCCAAAAGCTCTGGAAGCTTGCACCACTTTGGTAAGGCCCGATATGCACGTCGCCTTTTATAATCAGCAGAATATACTAGGAGTGAAAACAGTTTTTGGGCAAAAACATTTCGGGTGGTTTACATTCTAACATAATTTTTTATAGATTATCCGACGTATTTATTCTTAAAATATTTCTGTAATTTTTCAAAAACCGGCTAACTGCATGGAAAAACTAGTTATATAAAAATGGCTATTTGAGAAAGGCAGGGATTTGGCTTTTGTTCATATGCACGGTTTGGCAGCTCTCTGTTTCGGCTTTGAATACTCGTATCTATTACTGAAGTTATTGAGCAAGACAGTAGTTTAGTCTTTCCGCTATTGAAAACTTTCAAATTGTGTACTCAAATAATCGAATGATCTCCAATGTATGTACCATTTTCTTTGATGTCAAGAAAGGAAGAATAGACTGATCTCAGAAAAAAAATGTAACGATTCGGTTCTCAGGTCTTCATCTGCATCGAAAGATTTTATATTTAAAAAGTAAATGAAGATGCGAAGATGTCAGAACAAAACAAGGTGAATGTCGCATCAAGGCTCATCCAAATTTCAATATTTTTTGCCAAGTCTGCAACAGTTATGTGAGGTGTAACATAGTCGAGGTGGAAACTGGCTCCTTTACTATTTATCGGTTGATGCCTTTTTTCTACATCAAGCCTCATCAACTGTTGAAAATAGACCTCGTTCTTTGCGATTTAATTAAATTTCTTAAAATCCTATAAAATTGACAATAACTAGCTTCGATCAAGATGGCTTTAAGTTAGCAAAAGAAAAAACATTTTGGCCGAAACTAAATTTTGTCAATTTTATAGAATTTTAAGGGAAAGATTTACCTTGAGCTGCTCTCAAGGAATTAATTCGTAAATTCCGAGGCCGTTTTCCTACATCAAGCCTAATCAATTGGTGGCAATAGATCTCGAAATTTAAAATTTTAAAATCTTACAAAATTGACAACATTTAGCTTCGATCAATATGTTTTTAAATTGACAAAAGAAAAAAAAAACATTTTTCTGACAGTGAGTTTCAAATATACATCATTTTGGTTGCGTTTAAGCAATAAATCACAAGGGCTTTTCTGCTTTATGTATTCGATTTCCTTTAGCTCCTGCAACATCTAAATATCTACCTTTTTGACGAATTGAAGCATTTTAGACCCTTTTCAATGGTAGTATGAGATATGTTAAAATTCTACGTAACTTCTCAAATAGAATTTGCTGTTCCGACTAGGCAACAATTAGCTAATAGCTAAGTCAAAGCATTTCAAAGTTACAAAACAACCATCTTTGTCAAAAATAGAACCGAAATTTAAAAATGTAATTATCGAGTTCTTTTACTAGTTAAAGCATGTCAAACCCTTTTCAGAGGTTGTATTCTATGTAACTTCATAAATAGAAATATGTTGTTCTAACTCGGCAATATTTAGCTAAGCCAAAGCATTTCAAAAATTACAGAACAACCATATTTGTAAAAAATTGAATAAAGTAGAATCGAATATAATAGGAAATAGAAATAATAACGCATATTTTGGTTTATTCTGTTTGTTAGTTTATATTTTCCAAACAAAAATACGTTGCTCTTTTATAAACTTATGCATAACCTATAGCGTTATATCACATTGACCACATAAACCTGCAATTAGAGTATCGGTGTCGATTGAAGAGAATCCTTACTGTGCAAGAATCAAAAAAAAAAGAAATATATATATATATATATATATATATTTATATATTTATATTTATATACATATATTTATATATATATATATATATATATATATATATAT
>JAHXMU010000304.1:560530-574251 GCA_019455685.1 Philornis downsi | reverse complement strand
ATGTACATTTAGCACATTTATAGTTGTTCTCAATAAAAAAAAATGCGGTCGGTATACAACGGCTTAACTAATTGTTAGTATTTTACCCGATTAAAGAAATCTGTACTGATTACGTAACTCAAAAGAAACTCCTTCGAAACCAGGTTTGTGCTTCAAATGATTTGCAAAACTCTTTGCATTGTTTATGAGAAACCAAATGGCATCATCAGTGTAGCGCAGTGCTGTTTTTTGTATTTTCGGACTCAACCATTTTGGCATCTGAGATCAAGCATTCGATACCCAAAAATATCGACTTGTGAAATATCGAATACAAAAGTGTTAGTATTGACTAAACAATATCCATGCCATCTGAGCCTATACATGTTGAATTGAATATTCTTAGATCATCAACTTTGTTTTTTTTTTTTTTACAATAACAAATTTTTATTATTAAACTGTACAATACTGTAGAATAATAATATATATATATTAATAAAAGTTTTAACAAGTTACGCCCCAGCGTCTAAAATAGACATTGTGGAGGCAAGTTGGCAGTAAAATTCAATATCTTTTACAATTATGTTACAGAAAAATTATTAAAAATTTTTAAAATTAATTCAAATTTAGTATACAAACAAAAGTTTAAATAAGAATTCCTTCAACATTCTGCAGTAAGTGATTTTTCAACAAATTTTTGAATGTGCGAATTTTAAATTTTGAGGTAAATTATTATACGCATGGCTACCCGAATACTCAATTCTCTGCTTCGTAATTTCAAGTCTACACTTTGCTACCCTCAAGTTACTGGACACAATCGACTTCTTGGATAATGTTACCATTAATATATATAGAAAAATGGTTGTTGTGATCACAATAAGGCTTAAATCGTATCAACTTTGTTTTTGTGGCATTTAGGACTAGTTTGTTTATTTGAACAAATTCATATATCAAGGACGCGTCACGTTCAATATACGGTCTGGCAACTGTCTCGTGCTGGTAAGGGTATATAAGGCATAAGTCATCTGCGTACATAAATAGTTTTCTGTCAATCCAAGGTTTCCTATATCACTAAGATATATTTTAAATAACAAGGGCCCAAGTACACTACCCTGCGGTACACCATATTGAACATCTTGTAATGAAGTTTTACAACCATTTAAACATACAAATTGTTTCCGGTTCCGAAGGTAACTGCCTAAAAGAGATATGGCTTGTGGGGAAATTCCATAAAATTTTAGTTTCTGCAACAAAATGTGATCAATTAGGTTAAACGCTTTCGTGAAATCATAAAACACTCCAATTACTCCCTTATGATTATCATCTAATCCTTTACATATAGCATTTACTACATTTATAGCTGTTTCCTCATTGCCACAGCCCTTTCTAAAACCATACTGATAATCGTTTAAAAAATTATGCCTTTCTAGGTACATTAGCAATTGGTCGTGCATTATTCTTTCAAAAATGTTGTTAAATATAGGCAATATTGCTATTGGTCTATAATAATTTACTGATGTTGCATGTTTTTCTTTGGGAATGGGGACCACCTTATGAATTTTTAGCATGTCTGGGTATAATCTACTCACTATAATATTATTGAAAATCTTTGTCAAATGTGGTATAATAATATCACAAGTTCCTAAAACAGTTTTAGATGGAATGTTCCGGCAGATAATTTTAATATAACATTCATTAATTCGTTATCTGTCGTAAATCTGAAATGAAATCTGCTACTTTGGTGAATCAAAGTTCTCAAAGAATTGAACATGCCAGTAGAAATATGTTCAGACTGTATTTTCAGGTCCTTAACTGACTGGATAAAGTAATTGTTAAATACATTAGCCTTTTCACCATCGTCAAGTATTTCATCTCCATTCGCATCCTTAATGTTATTAGACTTGTTTTTCGTTCTTCCCAGAGCATGGTATAGCAAAAAAAACTGGTATACCAAAAAAAAAAAAAAAAAAAAAAAACGTTTCAGTATGTAGGAGTTAATATCATTGCATTATTCGATAGCTTACACTTGTTTTAAATAGTTGCTTCTGTAAGTGACGTCCTTAAATATATTCACTATTCACTACTGTATTTACACTTGATTTTTCTTAAGGCATTTGTATCATTGGTATCTTTCAAACGAACTGTTTTTAGCTTCAAGGGAATCAAATGTACATGTCAGTATGTTAATGTCACCTGGAAAACTTTCGTGCATTCATTGTGTTAGACACTCTGAAGTGAAAAGTTTTACACTGATTAGATCCATTTAAAATGGCGTATGGTTTTAGTGCAAAATACGAGGATCACACCGACTAGTTTTCGAATTAAATTGATGGTTTGCATTTGATTTATCATAGGTAAATACAGTATATTGATAGCTTTTAAAAAATAAATATCTAGCGATACTCAGTTTTACTTCTATTGCGACTCACCATTAAAACGTCTTCGTTCAGTCAGCTGCCAGTATGAAGATCTTAGGAAGTTTCTTAATATTTTTACCTCGATAGGCTTGTTCTAAGGCAAGTGTAAATCTAAAAAGATTTTCCTCAAAACAGTTTTATGCTGCAGAAATAATATCCGCCATAAAGAAGCACTGGATTAGAAAAAAATGTTCAGAAAAATTAATGATGTAACATACGAGGTTAAAAATTTTGTGGTCTATCTCATTTCCCGGGTGTCAGAAGCAAAATTATAATTTACTGAAATCTTCCAATTAAAATTTATAGGGAAACCATTAATTTTTGTCAGTCTGAATGGGAGGTACAAAAAGAGTCATACCAAAGCTTCTCTTTTTGTCATGTAAATCAATTTTTCAAAGGTAAATCATTTTAGAGCAATACAATGTATAAAAGCGTAGTTTTCTGTAGCCTACCAATTAGAATTTCAGAAAAAGAGCCCATGTCTGTAAACCGGTCAATTATATGAGAGGTACTAGAATGGTTGCAAAATTTCTCGAAACGCTTGACTTGTACCAAGTTGTACCAAATTTAGTGCGGTAGGATGAGAAATATGTACCAAAAAATATATGGGTTAAATCGGTATCGGAAGGGGCGATTTTACAAATTCTGCTAGCATCATTATGCAATATAATGTGCAAAAAAATTTACGTTATTACAGGCTATCAGTTAGGAATCAAAGAGGAAAAATTGAATTTCACAAAGTTGCCTCATTTGTATGGCATGCACTATGAAAAGAATTTTGAAAATATGATGGCTAAATGGTGATACAAGAATGAACATAGTTAGTAGTCGATTATTGTTTTCCAAATTTTACCATTATAAATGTAAAAAGCGGTTAGATTGCTGTGACCTACCAATTTAAAATTGCAGAGAAAAAAATGAATTATGCTAAACCCATAAGTCTATATTGTTCCTTAGAATATCCGGCTGTAATCTGATAAAATGTTAGACTGCGCCAAGTTCTATTAAATTTAAAAAAAAACATTTCTCTACTTAAAATCATATTTTTTCCATGCAAATTTTCATTTTTTCGAATTGTTTCAACTGATAGTTCTGAGTCTTTTTCATACAAAAATTCGTCCTCCTCATGCTCCAGCCGTTCGACCTCTATGGTGACCGTGATGGCTGAGAAATTTTCTCAATGTTAGAAAACAAATTCAAAAATTTGCTATTTAGAAGGCGATAAACTTCAAGTGACTAATTTTATTTGTTTCTTTCGAAAGTTTATCCTAAATAGATTGAACATTCTGAAGGACTTCACAATTTTTGACAGCTCAACAGCAACTAACTCGCAATCTTGTACTCGTATTCATTCAGTTATTGAAGATTGGTCTTGAATTTAGGCTTACTCAAAATGAGTCTCAAATATAGCCAATTTTTAATGTTCAGAATTCTTCCTTCATTTGATGTCTTTGTAATTATTTAACTACCCAACAAGGAAAAAATTAGGTAATTCCTATGGAATCACGTTTTCGTCACATCCAAATAATTTTGATTCTAAAATAGTTCGTGGGACGTTAATATTTTTCAAATGCGTAAAAGTTATTATATTTTAAAGAAATTCCATATTTATCAAAACTTTTGAACTTTGAATTCAATTTATTACAGTTGTATTAAAGGAATACAATCTTCGTGGGCACTATTACTTCAGAGACACTCTAAAGTCAGCATAAAAGGAGGACTTCCATTATATGATATCTGTATGTTAAATTTATTATTTTTTACTTTCGAAATTAGAAGAGTTTCTCTGCATCCAGAAGCATTTCAAATTTGGATCAGAAGCAATGAGTTTACCGTGGTCTTATCATAGGCGGATATCATTTTCTTACGCTGGCCTTACAGCGCTTCTGAAGTAAAATTCTATGGCAGTCCAGTAATAAATTGAATTTAATTAACTAAAAAAAAATGAGTGCAATTAACTAACTATTTAATATTGAGTTAACCTTTACGTATTTAAAAAATATGTTTGGCTTTAGTTAAATAGAACTCACATAAAGTTATGATTTCGATGATACTTTTATTTCATTACAATGTTTGGACCTTGTCATTATGTACGAAATACAATGTCATTTAAATGACTGCCTCTGAATCGGTTGCAGCAGTGGATCCTTTTGAGGTAGTTTTAAACCACTCACATTTCACATTTCGAGCGGTATCTCGGCAATAACCTGGCATTGAATGTTGGTTTTCAAATTCTCTTATGTTTGGGAATTATTCGCGTAACGTGGTCTTTGATAAAGCAGCACAAAAAAGTCTAACGGCGTCAAATCGCATGATCTTTGTGGCCAATTGGCGTCGTCAGAACGTGAAATTACGCTTTTTGGAAACTTCTCATCAGTAAAGCTTAAATCGGTCGTGTCGTGTGGCTCTTGGCGCCGTCTAGTTGAAACCACATATCGTGCAGTTCATAATCTTCAATTGCAGGCCCATAAAATCGGTTATCTTATGGCCATAGCGCTCTGAATTTAAATTCAGATTATCCGCCGCAGCTGCACTAACAGAAGCGATATTTTCGGCAGTGCGCACATTGCGATAATGCACAGGCCTGACCACGTCTGTACCGCCTCCAATCTTTGCAAATTTCTTTATAATATTGTCAATTCCTTGCGCAATAGGTCGATTGTGATGACCATAATTAACCAGTAAGGCACGAGAAGTGGCCACATTTGCGTCACCACTTTTGTAGTAAGTTTTAACTATTTTTACGCGTTCTTCAGTTGCTAAACGATCCATATTCGTAAATGATAGACCTTTCTCTAAATAAATAATCCTTCAGATGACAGGTATTTAACAATTGACAGCCTTGTCAGACCGGCCATTTTGACTTTTAGGTAGTAGGTCATATTTTGTCGGATTGATAAATCGTGTAAAAGAGATTCAGCTGTCGCAAAAACTCCTACATATATAGCAAATTTTGAAGATATTTTAGATAATATAAGGCCAGTACCATTAGACATTCATTTAAAGCTTGACAAAATTAACATAGTATTATTATCAAATATGACCGAAGTTGTTCCTTTGACTCTAATATACACATTGCGATCACTTTTGAACTAATTATTTAGAGTTTCTGAGCCATTTTAAATAATTAGCGAATATCTAGACAGTCGGTTTCTCATTAAATATCTATACAAACTTTATTTGGCTCGCCAAACTACCTGAAATCGTTTTTGCCTTGCAAATCAACAAGTGTATGTACAAGTTCATCACATACCTCGTACCAACTGTCGCATACAATAACATTCATCTTCACACATTTGCTAAAAGCGGGAAAAAAGGAGACTTTGCGTGTTTATGTCACTGTTGTCACATTAGGTGACAAATGGAATGATAATATTTCAACGAAAGTCGTCAGCGTGCATGATGTCTGTGTGTGGCTCTCTATTAAGCAAGTGAAACCTCGCAACAGGACGAATTACTATGTTATGTTTTCAAATTAAACGTCTTTAAGTATGGGTATATTTAAAAGATTTCTGTGTGTAAAGGAAATATGACCTTTACAAATTATACAAATAAATGTTAGTGTGTGTTGGCAATGTAAAGTATCATCTCAGTTTGTTTCTTCCAATGAATAACTTGATATTTAAGTGATAGAAAATCGATGCTATAGATAAATGAAGTGATGTTAAAGAACGCATTAAGTGCTTTGTAATATTAAGTGAGATGGTGTTCTTAAAACTCTCCCGTCTTATAGTTTTCATTAAAATATGTCTGTTAATTTAGTGACACAAATATGTGGATTATTTTTTGGACGATTAGATTGCTTTAGTCTTCTTTCCTTGCGATATTTGAAGCTTCAGGGTTATGTAAAAAGACCACAGATCTTGGCACTCTAAAGAGGGCATTGAGCAAACAAACAAATTTCTTTGCATCTTATAGATTGGACATGGGAGAGCTTCTCATATTCAGTTTGCTTACACTCATTTTGTTTTTAAAGTTGCTCAAATGACACTGAAGAAAGCAAATTTGTCGCGATGACCATCCGATCTTTTCATATCGAATGATTTTGCTAATAGAAAATTCGGCTCTAGAGAAACTTGTGAAGATTTACTGTCTTACTTTTTTCCAATAAAGATGGGTGGTTTCCACAAGAATTGAAGTTACGTTCAAAATGGCAAAAAGTTATCGAACAAGACAGTGCATATTTAATCTAAATCGGATCATTATAACTATGCTAAATAAAGCCTTCCATTGCATGCAAAAAAAGGATTTATGTTTACTACAATTTATGTGTTCGAGCACAGTTATGTCTATGGTATGAATACAAAATTTCAAAAGTCTTTCATTTACTGACCGTCAGTAGCGAAATGATGATATGATAAATCCCAGTTTAGGTTTAGTTTATTTCTTATCAACAAAGGTTTAAACAGAGTTTTCAGCTTATGACAATAATTGTTATCAGAAGTTAAGCATATGTTCTACGCACACAATCAGTCCATCCCTTAACGATCATATAACAAATTTAGTATCAATCTAATATTTAAGCATTCCAAACGCAAAACCCTCTACATACTAGCATATAATGAATTTGCCGTAAAGGAGAAATTCTTTAAATATGTGTAACTTCTTTACAAAAGTTTTGGATTATTTTTCCCCTTTGATAGAAATTTCATGAAATTATTTTGTCTCTGTCCTCATCAGACGTTTACAAAGGTGATTTGTTTTTAGTTCTAAATTTTCTTCTAAGATCTCCTTTCTACCACTAAAGTTGAACATTACGTTATGTTGGGTGAATTTTTATGAATGTCTCTATAACAGAGAATTTCCATCTGTATCTTTCCACCATAAAATTAGTTTAGTAAATGATCAGGGTTTATTCATCTGAATATGTCTCTTTGTACTACGATTTATTTGTTGTACGTAATATATTATATACATATTTCTTTACTTATTACTGAAATAAACAACTTAAAGAGGGAGTTGAAAATAACAAAACAAGGTAGAGTTCATTGTACTTGCATTACGTTTAGAATACGAATCAGTGTTTAAAAATAGCCAGGCAATGAGAAAAGCAATTTAGTGTACTAGAAGCAATATGGTATTGTCAATTTGTAAGGCCGAAATTGTTTTAGTTTCAAGTAATCAAAATATGCGAAGAGCAAATATACAGTTGTTTCAAGCAATGTCTTATGTTAATTTTTGGCTCTGAAGCGATAGAGAGGAGTGCGAGGGCTGCATGAAAATTTATTTCATTGTGATAGGACTTGTCCTGTAGCACTTGTCAAATGTTGAGACAACTGGCTTAAAATCGTGAATTAATTGTTTGCAGAAAGGACTCGAAATTAAAAAAAGGAAACACAAACACAATAGTCTAATGTCCATTACTCGGTCTAATATCCTCTATAATATTGACCGCAGGTAGCACAAGTAACTAGACTAGTAGATATTGAAAAAACGCCGAAAACCAATAAAGAAATGTCCGCCAAGTGAACTGACTTACTTAGTATACGTTCATCTAACGCCATGCCGGCAAGGGATGCCAAAAGGGGCGTTTTAAATGGCTAGGTCCAAAAATAATCTGAAATAAATCACAATATAAGATGCAAGAATATAACTTTCTATAGTTTTTGATAAATTGGCCAATTTCTTCGTGTGGTATCCTAAGGGGCGTGGCAATGCTGACCATTTTCATTTGCAGAACTACGTCTAGTAAATGCTTGATGTTTGCTACATTGTGTTGAGTATAGCGCAACTGAACGAAGGATATGGGTTTAGAATACATGGTATCAATTAGATAATTTGTATAGCAGTGACCAGAGCGGGCGTAGTTATCCGGTCGATGTTTTTTTAATTCTACGAAGCATTATAACTATAATGCCTTGCACTTGACAAAATTGAATTAATTGCAGTCTACGAATTATGGGGTAGAGATTAAACAATACATTCAATGAATCGGTGAATTTGTATGGTGGAAAGGATGTGGCAATGTCTCCCATTTTCATTCTCAGAACTTAGTTCTTCAAGCCAAATTTGATTGAGTTAAGTGTAAATATAACTTTTCTCAAGCTTTTCGAATAATTACAAATTATTACACGGTAGTTTAACGTGAGGCTTTCCGTGAAGGACTTACCCACGGTGTGCGACACATTGGGCATATTACAATGCGATTGTCAATGCCCCAGGGATAGCCAAGTTAAACTTGGACTATCTAGGAATAAGGGGCTGACAATTTTGGGAACAATGCTACAGTAATTGTCAGCCCTTTCTCCCAGCCGGAAGATACCGAATTGATTATAGTATGGAAAAATTACTACAACATAAGACTAGACTATTGCGATGTATTGATTCGAACAGAGGAAAGATTGAATACATAGAAAAGATTGAATTTTGTCCAATCAACCAATTTGCTTGGGTGGTACCAGAAGGTTTGTGACAATACAATATGTCTTCATTTTGGCAAATACTCAATGTATACCAAATCTCATAAACTTTAGCAGCACTAAATAAAAGATACGAACCTAAAATCATACGTGATAAATTGGTCATTTGTATGATAGAGTCCTCGGGGGATTAACATGAGTCTCGCAGTGAAGGCCTTATCCATGGTTTGTTTATCACACTAGGCATGTTACAATGCGATTGCTGGCGCCCCCCTGGTATAGTTGGCTTGGACTATCTAAGAATGGAAGCCGACAATTTTGGGAGCAATCTATCGCAATTGTTAGCCCTTTCTTCCAGCTAGAAGACATCACTGAAACAAAATTCCCGTTGACAGTGGTGAGGTCTATCATACCAACTCTGTTACTCTATGGGTCTGTAGCACCCGGTTATGTAATGTTAGTCTGCAATCGAGCACAAAAATTCTACTAGCAGTTTTGATTTCAACCAACAACCTGCGTGATGCCCCTACTAGGGATCCAACACCAAATGATTAGCCGAAAACTCTGTCTCGGGTCCTCCTAATCCTCACATTACTGGCCAAACTCACCTTTGGGAGCTGTGCAGCAAAACTGCTACCAAATTGTGATTTATACACCATACTTCATGGAATTGGTCGCCGTGCACCAAAAACAGTACAGATAACAAATTTTTAAATACCTGCGAGTGCGGAGACCTCGGGTAGATGGAGCGGTCGATACTACATTGCAAGGACACAGCATCCTCACCGATGGGAGGCGGAGAAAATTCGAAACCCCTTGAGCTCGGCAATCATGATATATAGACATAGGATTCCCATACCTATCCGTGAGAGGTTTGTTTCAGATTCTGACAAACCTTGTAAACTCTACAATGGACAATAATTTAATTTGCCGCGAACTATGAATAAGAAGTAAGAGGGAATAAATTGAATTTTAGCAAATCGATAAATTTGTAAGGGATTTTCCTAATTAGAGGGTGGAATAACCCAGGCTGTGCCAAATTTAAAGAAGTTTCATTTTATTGTGTCCACTAGTCAGCCGGCTAAACAGGTGACTTAAAAAGTTATGTAAATCATTTGGGCAAAAGCTAGTTAGCAGTTTAAACACATCCTTCCTCATTCTTGACCGCTAAAAAATTTCTTTATATATTAATTCACCCTGGTGAATATATAAAAATATGAATTTTCACTGTTTTTCTAAACAGGCAAATATAATGGACAAAGTAGAAATTAAACATGCAAAAGGAACAGGGATGTTAGAATTCTGAATGCACTGAAGATTTTCGGAAAATTTATTTACTTTAAACGCAAGTCTAAGAACATTTGGCAAATACTAATGTTCTAATATTAAAAAATGAAATATATGAAAAAAGCAGGAATGTTAGAAATCTGACTGCACGGGAGATGTTCAGAAAATTTATTTACTTTAAAAGCAAGTCTAAGAACATTTGGTGTTACTTTTAGCAGTAGCCGTGATAAACTAAGTTGGATGTATTACATTCAGGATGCAAACCAAGTGTTCAACAACTATATTACACATAAATATAAAAAGTATGCCAGGCACTTGGCTGCCAAATACCACATCAAAATTTGATTGATAAGAATGACTTTTCGTAAAGCCATCGTTTCTTTAAACTTTTGACTTGTATACCATTTTATACCCTCCTCCTACATTAAATATTTAGTTTAGTTTCATTTTGCCAGTTGTTTGCATATCTTTAGTTTAATTTTTGTTTCCACAAGAAACTCTCTAAACCAAATACTCGTAAGCTACTCCTCAGATCCACGTCTACTTGCATTTGTTTTTGTTTCCTTCTCGAAATAGTACTCGTACTACTTTACAACGCTATATTTCCTATATTTTGTTGAGGACTTAAAATTCTGACAACATATTGACATTGGAAAGTTTTCAATAAAAAGTATTTTGCATTTGACAACCGACAGACGTGAGTTTTATACAAAGCTGAAATAATAGCACAACGTTTAGGCGACTGTATGTATAAAAATGTTAAGAAGCAGGAGTTTTGAGTATAAGCCAGATGATAACTTTTGGTATATTCACATATACACATATACACATTTACATTTTTTCATCTTTAGAAATGTAGTTACAGTTTAAATAAAACATTTATGTCGATTATTATGTTGAATAAATAAAGTTCATGTGATCGAATTTGCATTTGCACATGTCGTCAACAAAAGGTTGTTTTAATAAGTTAATAAGTTATTTAATCCATTGCAATAAATTTAAGTGTTTCTACGTTTATAATTCACGAGTAGGTTTTTTTTTCTTGCAGCAACAGCCCCTTCGCCCAATTGTACGGTTGCAAATTATCGATTTGGAAACGCTATTAATCGTTTCAATTGCAAAAGCGAGAGAGCGAAATTTACGTGGATCGGCGCTCGAAATATTACCAATTAAAAATGCTGTAATTTTATCAAGTTTGGTTTCCGTTCTTGAAAAAAACTTCAGTATTTCGTAAAAACATTACAAAATTTTAGAAAAATATGTTATTGTTCAACACGGACGCGGATAATAACATCGAGTCTATCCGTAAAAGCTTCACACGCTGCACTAATATAATCTGATGGTAGAGAACTATCTATAAAGTGACGATCGTTTCATATTTTTTAGTTGTTACTTTGATCTCCAGAATGGAATGGAAACCCATTGGGCTTAAGTACGAGAACGATGGTTTATCACTGTTGTAATACTAATGAACTTTTCGTTGTAAAAAACGTTGGATTTCGTCGGTTTTATGGGGATGGTGCCGAACCTTGAAATGTTCAATGGTTTCTACTCTATTGTTTACGTGCAGGAGGTAACAAAGCATGGTTTAAAATATTTTCATAATATTTTAATATCTTCATTTTCGTCATCTTTGTCTTCCGTTGGGATATATTTATAAGTCTGTATGATAAAAATAGTTCTTCTTGCCACTGACTGTGGCAATACGGTCGTTTACGGTGGTTTACGGTCGCTAGAAAAAGTGTTCGAATCTGTCATCCACTAAGAACCCACATCCGAATTCATATCTTTCTGCATGACAGCTGTAGTAGATGCCACGGTTTTCGCATAGATTATATCTTTGTCTTGTTCACTGCGTCTCGTGGATGGCGATGATGTCAGCTTTGTATTTGTGAAGGACACCAGCCAATCGGATAAGGGCAGCTATTCTATAAGGAGTCTAATATTTTAGGTTTATATGCTTAAGTTATGGGTCTTTTGCTGTCGTCACGATTGGAACACGACCGTTTCCGATTGACGTTATCAATAGTGACCCATATTTCATCAACCGTCTTCATCTGCTTCAGAAATGTGCCGTCTCAAGTCTGCAGTAATTTTCAGATGGAAATTCGGTCCATGAGGATAACAAGTTAACTAGTGTGGCACTCATATATCAAGCTTCCTTTTGTATCCTACCTTATTCAAGTGGTTTCAAACGGTGTTTTGAGCAACGTTTAGTTTCTGGGTAATCGGAACAATATGGTTGTACTTGATGATTTCCATTATTTTTTTTTTCACATTTTCGACAATAGGCCCTTCAGACATCAAAATTACAGGAACGGAATCGACGAAACTAAAATTGCGGACGATCGACTGTTACAGTAAAGCAGAAGAGCGTAGAAGATGGACATCTGTAAAGAGAAAATACACCATATTTTGCAGTTTTTCTTCTATAAAGGTATTATTTATAGTCTTAAATAGTTATAGTCTTAAATGAGCCTTTATACAAGAAAAGCTGCAAAATATGGCGTATTTTCTCTTTACTGATGTCCATCTTTAGGACTGTAAATAAGCCGTTATAGAAGAAGAATTGCAAAATATGGCGTATATTTTATTTATTCTTCTTCTTAGGTGGCGACTAAAATAGACATCCTTATCTATTATACGTCAACCGTAGAAAATAGTTCCAAGCGCTTCGATCTTCTGTGCTTCTCCTCCAATTCGTCGCACCAAGCTTCGACAGTATTTTAAAAGCCTGGTCCTTAAAACGGAGTTTCGGTCGCCCTCTTCTGCGCCGTCCATCGAATTCGTTGTCTAACACTTTCCGTGCTGGAGTATTTGGGTCCATCTGCACAACATGACCTAGCCAACGCAATCGCCGTATATTAATGCGCTTGACCACGTCGATGTCGGCATATACCTCATATAGCTCATTGTTCATGCGACGCCGATACTCTTCGTTAAAGATGATGGGTCCATATATTTTCCGGAGTATTTTCCTCTCGAAAACTGCCTGCACTGATTCATCCATTTGCGTCATAACCCAGGATTCTGTGCCATATAACAAAACGGGTAGAACCAACGTCTGGTACAGTCGGATTTTTGTTTGTCGAGAGAGGGTTTTATCATTAAATCGCTTGCTTATCCCGTAGTAACATCTATTAGCAAGCAATACTCTCCTCTTCATCTCCATGCTGACATCATTCGTTTTGTTTACAGCTGGACAGAGATAGATAAATTCTTCTACCACTTCAAAATTATAGTTGTCAACGTTCACACAGCGTCCCAAACGAGTAGACTCTTTGTTCGGTGAAACCAATAACTTTGTTTTGTTCTCGTTTACCACCAGACCCATGCTTCCTTATCTATGCTTGAGAAGGCTGCAGTAACATCTCGCAGTTTTCAGCCAATAATGCCATCTGTATATACGAGTAACATATGGCTTTTGTTAAAGGTGGCACCTGTCGTGTTAACTGCAGCTTTTCTCATAATCATCTCCAACAGTATGTTGAAGAGGTCACACGATAGACTGTAGCCCTACCTAAATACCCGTTTGGTATAAAAACGCTCGCCTAGATACGATATTTATATTTTCTATTTGCTGATGTCCTTCTTCTGCGTACGCTCAAACAATACTAAGTCAAGAAATCACAAAACTGTCTGAGCAGTTTTTTGAGTATGCAATGTTATCTTTCTAAAGCCA